>CP135569.1:6775563-6786550 GCA_032401905.1 Swietenia macrophylla | reverse complement strand
AATACCTGTAACTCTACTGATCACAACTTTTTTATCCACCATCAACGTGTTAATTTTCAGCTTGCTAGGCCATGTCCTTGGTGGTGCTAGCTTCAACCCCGCCACCACTGTCGCCTTTTACGCCGCAGGCCTTAAACCCGATGCCTCTCTGTTATCGATGGCTTTCCGGTTTCCGATTCAGGCAGCCGGTGGAGCTGCTGGTGCCAAGGCAATATTGCAAGCAATCCCAAATGAATTCAAGCATAAGCTTAAGGGACCATATTTGAGAGTAGATGTGCATACTGGGGCAATAGCTGAAGGAGTTATAACATCTGTGTTTTCCTTTGCTTTGCTTTTTATTATGCTCAAGGGACCTAAAAATATGATATTGAAGTTTTGGTTGCTGTCTGTGACAACATTGATATTAGTCATTGCAGGTTCTGGGTACACTGGGCCTTCAATGAATCCAGCAAATGCATTTGGGTGGGCATATGTGAACAATTGGCACAATTCCTGGGAGTTGTTTTATGTTTATTGGATTTGCCCATTTCTTGGAGCAATGTTGGCAGCTTGGGTTTATAAGTTTCTATTTCCAGCCGCTCCAATCAAGCAGAAGAAAGCATGAGCAGCAGCAACAGCAGCAGCAGGTATATGCATATAATTCAGATATTCATGTTTCTACCGAAAAAAAGAAAAAAAATATTAAGTAGTGCTGTTTTCTGGGAGCTCTGTTGATCTTTTATATTATTAATTGATGATGATGATGATTTCATCTTGATATGCACAAAATCGGGCTAGGCCCCAAACATCATAGCCACACATTTCTTACCCATTTCAATCTCATCCATGAGATCAGAGAAACTGAATGGTAGTGCTAGTTGATCACCTGCTTAAAGTCGCCTGAGAAGAATGTATTCACAATTCATGTATGTGAAGTTGGCTAGTTTTAATTAATTGTTAACTAATGGGAGTAAATTGATAATTATCAAACATCAGGGGTAATATAATATTAATCTTAAAGTTAATATTACACTGTACGTATACCAAAAGATCTGAGTTCGGGCCTCGGGCTAGGGAGTTACATAGAGTAGAGGTGGACTATGCAGGCAGGCTAAAAGGAAGGGAAGCAAAGCATCAATAATCTAGAGCTATCCTCTCTTTTTCTTTCCATTTTTTTTTTAATTTAATAAACAAGCCTCGATGATACGATAGAGAAAATATATCATTCACCATTTTGATCTCGGGATCTCATCTCCGTTTCCTCGTCGTCGTCATCTACAGCTTTCTTGTACACAAATCTCCTAGCAATCCATATAAAAACACACAAGTTCAAAGCACTCAATGCTGCCAACAGCCAGTAAAAGAAATCAAGATGTGATTGATTGATATTGTCACCAATCCAACCTCCATCCTTATTCTTTCTTGTGCTAATTGCCTGAACAGCTGCTATTACTCCACTGTTTACAAAGCTCCCAACTCCAATTATGCTAATATATGCTGCTGCTCCCAAGCTTCTCATTGCTTCTGGCATTTGATCATAAAACAATTCTTGTAATCCCACCACTGTGAATACATCAGATATTCCAAGTAATATGTATTGTGGAAGTAGCCAACATACACTTATAGGCACTACTGCTTTTGGTGAGTCCATTACCCCATTTTCTCTTGCCGTGCTGATCCTTCTGGCTTCTACTAGTGCCGATACAGCCATTGTAAGTGTAGATACAAATAAACCTATGCCTATTCTTTGTAGCATCGTTATCCCGGAACGATGTCCGGTGATTTTTCGGGCCAACGGAACGAAAATCCGATCGTATATGGGGACGACGACGAGGATGGTAAGCCCTACCAGGCTTTGAAGTGAAGCTGGGGGTACGTTAAAATTTGGTCCAATGGATCTGTTCATTGTGCTGCCTTGCTTTGTGTAAAATGTGTGGAGTTGAACGATTACGCAACTGAACATTAAGCAACTTAGCCATATGGGAACTAGACGAATTACCAGCTTCACTTCTTCTACTTGTTTCAGTGAACATAGCCGCCATGGATCTCTGGTTTTTTTCAAGGAATCAATGTCGTCGATGATCATTGCCTTGTCCAAAAATCTGCAATATGAAATAATCACGATCATCAAGCTACTTTGGCCATAACTACATAACCCTTTCATCATTTTTTGTTGAAAGTCATGATCCAGTCGATTACAAAAAGAAATATTTCGAAGTCCAGAGAGTCTTGATGTTTTTCTAGAAAAAAGAAGAAAAGCTAACATTCAAATCCTGTGGATCATCTCATTTAATAGTAGCTAGCTAAAGAAAACACAGGAAAAACCTCGTGTTTATTAATCTAGTGCCCATGATTGTGCATTGTCAGGCAATGTTCACAACAAAAATCAGTTGACTTGGGGGAAAAAAATGAATTTGACATTGACTTACCCAAGTTGATTAGTACGAGGGAAAGTCTTTCCTCTAGATTGACCTAACTTGAGGGTATCTGTCTGTTTATCATCTTCATATTCATAGCCATAGTAAATTGCCCGGCCACCGTGCGTCTCACTCAGGCGCCACTTACGTGCTGCCGCCACTAGCACTTGCAACACGGTCGTAAACGGGCTGCCGACGGGGCTATGCCTCCTGTACTTGTTGATTCCGGCCAGAAATGCTGCTAATGCCAGGGCCAATGCCCCTGATAAAACTCCAAACCCCACTGCCCATCCAACATGGTCCTACATGATCAAATAGGTGACGAAATTTTTCATGAGTTGGAGATAAATAAATAAAAATTAGCAATCGAAGATGAAATATAAAAAAAAGAAAAAAAAAAAAAAAAAGGAGAGGGAGGAGTTACTAAAAACGGCACCGTATTAGAACTTTAAAAAAAAAAATAAAAATGTTAAATAGTTAATTACCTGAATGTAAATGACAACCAGTATCGCGGCTGAAGCGCCGACGACAATTCCTAAGTACCACCAGTTAAAGAATGAGCTTTTGGCCTCTTTCTCCGCCGGGTTGTTTTCATCAAACTGGTCTGCTGCGAAGGTTTGCACGCACGGCTTGTGCCCACCTTCTCCGACGGCCAAAATGTACAGCGCGGTGAAGAACACAGCTTCCCGATAATGCGGAGGAATTACTGAGACTGCTAGAGACAACAGGACCATTCCCTGTGAAAGTGAACCATAGCCATTTACAAATCTTAAATATCTATAAATAACTGTAATTAAATTAAAACTAAAACCAGAAGTAGGTGATGAAATGAGTGTCGTCACTGACCAAGAAATAGATGACAGAGGAGAGAAGAATGGTTTTGAAGCGACCAAGGTAAGAATCGGCGATGAAGGCACCGAATAATGGGAAAATTGCAGATATGCCAACCCAAGTATTGACATTCTTTGCTGCAGTTGCAGTTGGTTGATTTAGAACATTTGACAGATAAGTTATCAGATTAGCCGTCAACCCATAGAACGCAAACCTCTCTGCCATCTCAAGGACTGCATGCATGCAGCAAATTATATGTATTAATATTATTATATACAATTTAAAGAAAAAGGAAGATATCACGAAGTTGGGTTAGTTTTTGCAGGCTTACAGGTGATGAAAATGGCTGCGTGCCAGCCACCCCCTGAGGATTTTTTCTGGGGGAAAGTTTTCTGCCCGGATTCTTGATCTTCATTGGTGATTGGAGCTACAGCAACCGATGAACTCTCCATTGAAATGCAAGGGAAACGAAGATAGATTTAATCTGCGAGAACCAATAAAATAAACTAAGATAGTTCGAAAGAGTTGTGGCCCTTTCACCACTTGGTCTACGCCTTTTATAGGGATGGAAATTCGTGGCATCTGGGCAATTCAGTTACTTTCTTAATATTTTATCACAACTCAGAAAGTGGGTTGTACAGTGAATTTTTGTGAGATCAAGATGGCAATTCCTTAATTTTAGTCTCGTGTTGCATAATTAATCGTCTAATCAAGCAAATTAAATAATATTACCATAATATAATTATTAGGATTTTAATTAATTTTATGCGGTGTACATGTAGATAGCAAGGGGCCTAGTCTAGGCGTTGTAATCTCTTTACAAAACGTGTGTTGTACAAGTATCATACTTCTATTGACTTTGGAATTAAGGGGGATTGCCCTTGTTTGTTCGATAACTATGCCGAGACAATCTAAAAGCAAAAAGTGCTTGCTGCCTGATAATGAATGGTCTTCGTCATAAAATTAAATTTGGGCGTTTGAGAATTTATGTTGGTGTCCAAGAAATTCAAAGATTTCTTCCTTCCTTCACAGAATAATCTCTTCTTTTTAAAAAAAATAATTTTAATTATTTATAATTAATTAATTAATTAATTAATAATTTTTAAATATACTAATACTAGCAAGGCCACAATTGCCGCGGATAAACATATTGACGAGGAGCACCGTATGTGTAAGATAAGGATTACATAGGCAGATGGTATTTCATTAAGCTTTTAGCAGCCAATCAAACTGTAAAACGTGGCAGATTAATCTTACATTTTTCAGACACCAATCAACAAAATCATCTCTTAGTGATGTTTTTGTTTCCATATTTGTACATATATTAATTTTGCATATCTGAACTAAACCAACGCCTTTTATTTTAATGAATAATTAATTGTAGCAACAAATTTTGCACATCCAACGGCTAGGAAACAACGGCAAAACCCATGAATCAATCATACCATAATCAATTGTAAGTGCTTCTCTGTAATGAAATCCTCGTCACTTCCCATTACCCACATATACCATATATGAACGCACGGATCTCTTGATTGATCTCCAATGCATGGAAAGATTTCTATGTATTTAGCAAAAGAATTCAATTCCATTCCATTCAACTTTGATAAATTCAAACTCATACAGCCAAGTCCAACACAAAATCAGTTCATTAATAATACAATAGTTGATTGAATAGAAAATGCTACGAAGGGTTAATCATTTTCAAGTTGAATCAATCTTTTTCTAGGAGTTTGCTTGCATGTTTTTTCTAGCAATTGTATGCCAACCATTCCAACAACTCATGTTACAAATTAACTATATATATATATATATATATATTAAAGCTTAAATAAATTTATTCTTTTTTTTATTTATTTAGCACGATAATATACTGTTAAATAAAATTTTTGGCATAAAAATATATTGTATAAATTAATATGATAATATTAAGTTATTGTTAGATATATATATATCTCAAAAACGGCAGTCGGACAGTCGGCATGCAAACACAAAGACGGTGGAGTGGAGCATCATTTATACGAGTAAAGTCTCTTCTTAGATCATTAGTTTTGAACATGCAAATTGAAGTAATACATTATATATATATATATATGATACTACTTACCGACATAAAGGAAAAGAAAAAGAAAAAGAAATCAACGAGGTAAGGTGAGTAGACAAATGAAAGAAGAAGTATGTGAGCATTGGCATTGCTGCTTAGTTTTAATTGTCACCAAAGTCATAAGTGAATCCAGCGAGAGTGGTTTAGGCTTAGGAAAAATTCATTTTAACCAAACACTTATATGCACGTTCATTGGCTGCAAATTAAAGCTAAGTCTAAGGGAAGACGCACGAATTCAGATACTCTGAATCTTTAGCTATGCAATGCAATGTAATTATGAATAATCTGAATTATATCATATGCCCGAATTCCTGCCTTTTGAAAATGACTTTGTACCTTCTCGTCTGTTCTCTTCTCAATAACTTTGGGATGGTAGGGGGAAGGGAAGGAAGGGCCACCTGAAGTGGCAATGGCAGTGCACAGTAAACTGAATATAAAAAATTTCTGTAGCATTACCTGCTTACTTGCTTTTGCAATTGCAATAGTCAATAGTGTATTCTGATTGACGTGCATTAACATTGCCACCATATTTTTCCAACACTACTTTTTATCTTCTCTATCATTCCGTTTCTGATAATTTCTCTCCATTCTGTTCTCCCAGCTCATTCTCAATTTACCTCTATGAAAACCTGTGTATACAATCAATCAAAGGTATAGATAATTTCCTGACAGGAAGGATTTGCATCAAATGTCGCCCATTGTACAAGCACTGTGCATGCTTGCTGCTGGAAAAGCCAGCCGGCCATAGGTCTCCAGTGCCAATTTGAACGAATAATTCAGATGGAATGCCTGGCAATTTCTCAGCATTGCACATTTCTTCGGAGCCCACCAAGACGAAGAAATCTAACCGACTCCTCCATTGCATTGTAATTACTTTAATTTCGTTCTCCCTTGTTGAACTTGCAGTCCAATGTTGTGGCATTTTTCTAAGACAGCCCATCGTCATTCCTTTTTTCCCCCCTCGTACGTTTCTAAAACCTGCAACAATCAACACGATTATTAGTATAACAACATCGCAAGGGCACACACATGTATGGCTTAATTAAAGATGTTGAAGCTGTAGAAGTATAGAGCTTTAGAGGGACTAGAAATGTCTGTAATTCTGGAGATCAAAACGTTAGAATTGTCAACAAGTTATAGACACAGTACGCATGTCAGCATCTGACACCTGCAATCGTCAAATATCTTTACATTCAATATGCTCTCTTCGAAGGATTCAGAATTCAGGCACCCACCAAGGAAGAGGAAAAGATAATGGAGAGTTATTGTTTATCTCGTCGTTTCCAACCCCATTTGTGAGGCCCAGAGCCAGCACAATCATGTTCGCGGTTATTATTTGTGAAGCCCACGAACATTCAAGCCCGTGGCAGAACAAGCGAGTCACAAGGATGTTAAGTCATTTCAAAGACCCAACGAACAAACCATTGAGCCTGTTTTTTTAAAAGTTGAACCTGCAAAGTAGAAAAATGATAAAAAATTAAAGAAAATATAAAGATAAATTCTCTATTTGCATGCAAAGGGTGTTTCAGAGAAGAGAGACGAAGAAAATCAAACGCCTTTCGCCATCGTTTTCTGAATTATTTGGAGTAGAACATTTTGATTTTAGCCTTCCTAGCTGCTGTAGTGAAAATCCGTTTCTTTCTTTGTTTTCTTTGACTTGATTTAGTGTTTTTTTTTATTGGTGTCAATCTGAGAGTCAAAGTATCAAGGAACGGAAGATAGTTGTTAGCAGAAATTTGCTAAAGTTTTCACTCTCTTTGTGTTTAAGTTTCTGTTTCTTTTGTGTTTGGTTGCCGAGATAGCGAATGAAAAGTGAAGAAGATGGAGGGAGGTAGTGACATTGTGTTTGGGTTGGTTTAATTTTTTCCCTTCCAAATTGACATTTAAAGTATCAAACAAAGTCCTGGGTTGTGTAGCGTTTGGTTGTTTTTGGAGAAATGCGGGTCGCTGCGTGAGTTTGTTTTCCTTTCCTTCGTTTCGTTTTCTCGGGAACCAAACATTTTTTTAATCAACTCTTTGGCTCACTTTTTATTTTATTTTTTAATTTTTTAGAGCTCTTAGAGTGAATCGAACCCTTCTTTTTTTTATGAGTTTTGGGTCAAAGTGTATGTCTGCGTCTGTTGTTTGTTTTACTTTGGGTGGCACTTAATTAGGCGATTTTGTTACAGTATTCTTACAGGTTTACTGTCAAAAGAGATGGAACAAAAGCCATCATCATCTACTTTAGACGGGCAAATAATTGGAATCTGATTTGGTTTAGCTACTAACAAGGAAATTTTAAGTGGGAATACGTCTTCTGCATTTTTTTCTTCAGCTTCTGTCCTTTATAGTTGTGATATAGGTTTTGCATTATGTATAATATGGTTTTATTGTTGTCATTCTAAAACCATAATTTTTGGTAAAGATTGTTATCCATTCCTGAAGCTCTTCCTGTTAGGAATTCCCACCTGAAAGCTTAAACTATTTGGTGGAGGACCAAACACTAGTGTGTATGCAGCGATTGTATATACTTTACTTGCCAGTGTGGGAAATGCAAAAATGAATGATATCTCGGTGAACAACTTAACCAATGAGCCGCCTTGCATGTAAGCCAAGATAGCATACGGGGTAGCCATAAAGAATGTTCGCTCTAGCACATGTTAGGAAAATCGTACCCTAAAGCTTGAGCTATTTGGCAATTGGCAGTGGATTAAAAACTGGTCCAAGTAGGCGTATGAAGTATTTGAATATATAGTGACATATAAGAACAGTGCCAGAACTCGTATTTATAACTGCTATGGGGTTCATTTTTATTATGATTTACCAAGCAACAGTTCGTCTTCCTTGTATCACTGGTATTGGCTTGTGGTACAAGATTTTCAGAGCAGGATACTACGGGCTATTCCATCCTTCTGTAGATCTTTATTCATGGAGCTTCGAGATGCTTTTTGTCGGGCAGGAGAGTAACAGTAGAATTTTTGAAGCTAAAGGCAAAGAAGGCATTTACTTTTTGTGGTACAGAGTTCAGTTGCTAGCTTCTCTCTGGGATTCTCTGTCTAGAGAATTTCAAGGTACTTATTTGTAATTGTACACCTAAATTAGGAGGAGATTTTGCTTAAATGTTAAACATCTTAGAATAATTTTTGTTCTGTCCATGGTTCGGGTAAAGCAAACTTCTACTTTTTCTTAAAATTCCATTGGTTTCTTAGGATGGTCCTGAATTTTGTGGATGGCCTGTTTACTTTATTGTAAATTTCTTCTGTCCATTGACAAATTATTCACCATTTCTTTTGAAAAAGGGCGACAATTTATATTTTTCTTATTGCATTATTCTTGGTAATGATTAATTAAACTTTGAAATGGATTTCAAGTAACTGAAGATAATGCCAAAGTCACAAATCTTGTTATTTATTTGGAAGCAAGTATTCTGCAATTTTCACTGATATGTCATTTTTTGCTCGTGCACGGCATGAGTCAGTGATTGTTCTATTAGTCTGCTAGTTTCACTGATATGTAATTTTTTTTTCCTAGTGTACAGCATCAGTTAGTGACTGTTCTATTAGTTATGCAAGTCAGCTTGCAAATCCCTTCCTCGGCTTGCCACTTGAATTTGGTAAATGTGAATCTTGTGGTACTTTTGAACCTGGTCAATGTGAAGGTGAGTAAGATTTTATTCCAATCTTGTCATTGCAAATGGAAATGATGCAAATTTCTAATCCAAAATCTATAATTGCATTAAATTGTAAGAATAAACATGGACCTTTGTCTATTTTGCCCCTTTTCGGTCATTTTGGATTTATTGAATTACCAATACCAATATATCATCCTAACCATATTAGTGAATTGAACCGTATGTTGAGCTTACTGTGCTTGAAGTGTTTAAAACTGAAGAACGGCAAGGTAAATGAATGTTAGCTCTATATGTTCTATTGGCCTCTTTTTATGTTGGTTGAGGAAGATAAAAGGATTTATTTATTTTCTTTTTGAAAAACTTCTGGAGCATATCTTTCAAAAACTGAAGTGTAAAACAAGGTATTTTGTTTTCCATGAGTTAAGGTGAAGCATATAAATTTCCTATGCCTATACTTGATGCATTCTAGGCATGATTCTAAAACACCATGAGAAATTAGAATGAAAATCTTGAAACTAATAACTAAATTAAACTTGTTCGATCCTTTTCTTTTTAGTTATTGCAAATATCGCACCATGTTGGTCGAGTAGCATGCTTATTTTATATTCTGCACGTATGTTTGTTATGCCTACTGAGATTCATCAGTTATATTTGCTTTGTGGTATGAGATATGTTGAAACTTCTTATGCACAATGCACTTTTATGATTTTTGAGTCTGCAATTATTCATTTTATACTTCTAATCTCTTTCAAGGGAAAATCATTCTTTTGTAAATGTTTGTGGTTTAGTCTCTTGTTACTGTGCTGTTATGTGGTTGTACTTCAATTACCCGAATGCCTTTCAGGTTCAGATCAAGAATGATGGTGTTGCCCAAAGATTGTTATTTTCATGCTGTGAGGTATAGAAAAATAGAACTCTTTTCTTTGTGGATCTACCTGCAGTATGTTTACACATTCTTACCAGTATATATGTTCATAGTTCTTCATATATAATGTGTTTGTAAATGTCCAAGTACCTTTCACAGAAGCAACACCGTGTGTATGTGATTAGTCTCTAAGACAAATCATTTGTATCTACCTCTAAAAAATATTTCAGTTTCTTTCTGAACTAATATCTCATTGTATTATGGTTGTACAGACACCAAGGAAATGTTTTGAGAGAGCTGCTAAGAAATGTCATCTGATAACTTATCAAGTATGGTAGTGGCTTGCTCTTGGGGCAAACATGTGGCTGTTGGTACAGGATCAAGATTTGATATCCTTTGGGACACAAAAAATGCATGTTTATAGTTCATAATTTTATGTGCTTATGGAATTTATCCAATGAATTTAAAATTTCCAGAAATTTTACTTTAATATTATGGTGTTTCTTTTCCAGGTGGGATTAAATCAAGAGGATGGGACAGATGTTTATAACTTCCTTCACACGGTGAGAAGTAGTGCTGAGGTCGAGCAATCAGACACCGGTTGCTTTGGCGAAGAAGTTGATGAGTTGGAAGATGATATGGATTGGAGCCTGTCTCCAGAGCATAACTTTAGTTCTGGCAAGCCAGTCTTTGAGGACTGTGTGGAAGACGGTAATTGGTTAGAAAATATGCAAGAAAATGAAAACTGGGAAAATGTCTCTATTTCAAATAACGGTTCCTTCCATGGTTACTCTACAAAATCTCTGAAGGATTGGGGCAAATCCAGTGACTGGGAGGGGAAAGACAATGCCAATGCTGCTGCTTCTTGGAGGAAAAGGGTATAGAAGAGAAATCTGGCTGGGATACCGCGGCATCTTGGCAGATAAAGGCTCAAGATAAATTTGATGATGTTGGATCTGCTGTGGCAAGATCGTCATCAGTTTGCGGGTCTCAAGAAGGCTTTTCTTTGAAAGTCCGGGAGAATTTTCCCAAATCAAGTGCTTGTGATGACATGGATGAACAACCGACACAGGTTGTGCAACATGTACGTTTGCCCGTTATTAATCATTTTTGTAGTCTGCCCGTTATTAATCATTCTTGTGGTCAGCCAAGCACAGCTGAGATTAAAACGAAGCAGCCAT
>CP135569.1:6585671-6775368 GCA_032401905.1 Swietenia macrophylla | reverse complement strand
AATTTTAAAATTTTAAAATAAAAATATTATAAATAAAAAATTATAAAAAAATTTTATAATATAAATAATTAAAAAATATCCCAAAATATTTGTACTAAAGGTCCATAATTATTAAAATTTATTATCTTATCTTAAAATTATAATAATTTTTATTTTGAACTTAAAATTTTTTATTATTTTCAAATAAAACTTTTAATTTATAAAATAAGACAAAATTATTACAATTTTTGTATTTTTATTTTCAATTAAAATTTTATAATTTTTTATCTAATTTTTAATAATTCTTAAAAAATTTATCGATTAAACTATTAAATTTAACAAAAAAAAATGTATTGATCTAGAGTTCAAGAATTTAAAATAGTAATAATTTTAACTATTAAACTATCAAAATTAAGTTTATTTATTTTTTAATTATTAATAATTTCTATACTAAAATAATAATTTTCTTCTTAAAATAAAAAAAATAAAATTACTAGATTTAATTTTTTACTTTCCTTCTTCTATTTTTTTTTCTTCTTCCTCTTCTTTTCCATCTCCTTTCTCTCTTTTCTTCTTCTCTTTCTCTCTCTCCTTCTTTTCCTTCCTCTTCTCCCTTGAATTCTACGCTCTTTTTTTTATTTCTCTTATTTAATCCACACACCTATATATATATATATAGACAAATAGATCAAAAATTAAAAATTTAAATTTTTTAAAAAATTTAATGGGGTTGAACGCATTATATTACAAGCCAAGTTCTGTTGGTTGGGATGTGCCAGATGCCATGGGCAACGTTGATAGTTCCCAGGGGCAACAGAAGCCCCCTGAGAATGAGTCACGTCCGACAACAAGTTCAAGTGGTTGGGATCTGCCAAAAGCCACAGGTGGCAGTAAGAGTGAAAAATATCAGTGGGGTCAGTCAAGAAGAGAACCTTTCAAGAAAAACCATTTTGAAGGTGCACCAGGTTGGCCTTCAAATTCAAGGGAATGGAATTGCCCTCCTAGGTCACCTGGAATGGTGAACGACGATTCTATTGTGAGTGGGATGTACACAGTGATGTGACAGCAGTTAGACATGTTCACTTCTGAAGAACAAGATATTCTTTCTGACATTGAACCAATTATCCAGTCTGTCAGAAAAATAGTGCATCAGCTCGGATAGGTTTTTGGGCAATGCTTGTATTCTTTTATTAACAGTAGAGGCTAGTATTAGATTACAAATAGAAGTTTATTATTTTGATGTGGATCACTACCAAGTTAGTAACTTCTGTGAAGCTGCTTTGGCAGTCCCTATGACCTATGCAGTTTAATGTGGCCTTGAAAGTTTTGGTTTAGGTGGCATCAAGTTAATAGTTAGAGTCACAATAGCTTATGAACTTAGAATTAACTTCTATGCATATAACTTGTTATTTAGACTTGCATGTTGGGGAATTTTGATCACTTTGCCTTTCTATCTTTCCCTTCCTTTCCACTATTGGGGTGTGCTACGATGCTCTTCTTCTTTCTATTTACTTTCTTTTTGTCCCATGTTTTGTATAAATTCTATATTGCCTTCAATATCTGTCTTGCACTCTGCATTGCGCCCCGCTTACCTAAATTTAATCAATTGATTTTTTTTTTTGTTTGTAAAGGTTCAGTGATTGGGATCCATTGTCAGCTGACAATAATTCATTCGTATCTAATAATGTCTTTAATTACCATCTAGATAAAGCAGTGAAAATGGGTGCTGGCATTGATTATTTCTTGGTATGGTGGTCTAACCTTTTCAACCTGCTGGTTTTTGTTTCAAATGAAATATGTGATTAGTTTGTATACTCATCTCAAGCCCCAAGGACAGACCAATTAGTTTGGCATCTTGCCATGGAAACAAGAGGTCAAAGGATAAATTCCCCCTTATGCCAACCTTGCAGGGGGAATTTATTTAACGTGTTTGTGTATGGGGTTGGGCTGTGTGGTATACTATAAAAACAAAAAAATCTCAAGCCCTTCACCTGTGAGGTTTTTATTGCTTGTTGTATAACAAAAGGAGGTTGATTCGTACCAGCTCAACATTCTGCTAAGGTCATGAAATTTTGAATTCAACCCATTTTTGAGAGGTAATTTTATCAGTCCTTGTTCTGGTGCAAAACCAAATCCCAGTTAGTGATATTCCTGCTCCTGGAACTCTTATTTGGGACTGAAGAATAGGATAATTCGTTGCAAACTTGAATTTGGACTTCTCAATGAAAATATTCATAGTCTGTGGACATGAAAAAAGAGTACATCTTAAATAGTTGGACCTCCGCTGGGGACTTGAGAAAAAAGAGGACATCTTAAATAGTTGGACCTCCGCTGGGGACTTGAGAAATGCAGTAGGTGTTTGTTCACTTTTCTATCATAAGGTTATTTTCTATGTTGCCCAACATTAGGTCGTTCAATCTGATGGGAAAATTTCGTCCATGATTTGTGTATTTCCAATGCATAACCTTGGGACTTTGATATGACAGGTGGACAAGCACAGCAGTTTACAGGATAGCAGGTGTTTCTATGTTGTCTCAAGTGATGGCAGCAAGCAAGACCTCTCTTATCGCAAATTCTTGGAACGCTTCATTAGATGAAAGTATCCCGGTCTTGTTGATGAATTCATACTAAAGTATTTCAGAAAACCTCGCTCGGGGGGAAACTGCGTGCACGGTCTTCCTCCAGTTCCAGAAGAAAATAGGGACCTAGATTAGGCAGTAGACAAAACTGTTTCTGTTACAGGGGTTGTTTCTCAAGAGTTTTACTTGGATAGAAACCTTTTTGTCATCTGCTATTTGTCATCTGTAAACAGAAATCAAGCAGATTTCCTGTCATGTCTGATGAAATTTGAATTGGGGTGGTTTTTGCATGTGGGGTGCAGTTCATATATGTATACATTGTTATGTTAATAGTGATTTAACATCCACAAAATTTTCAAAGTTGTTCTTGTATTACAGCTAATAAAAAATAGCTCAAATAGATGGCATTGATGATGTAGTTGGCTGTCTCCATTGTTTAGAGGATGAAAATGTCCGACTTGCTTTTCTTTCTTGCTTAATTTATGCCTGTTTTATCTGATCAGAATGTCTGTCATCTGGAAAATATTATAGAAATGTGGCCTTGTTAAAATTTTGACTTAAAATTTAACCGAAAGTTAAATAAAATCATGAATATTTAACACATACACATTACAGATAGTAGGAGTTACAATATCCAGTCCAATCCAACTGCTTCATCCACCCAAATGAAACCGTCCCAAGGATTTATTTGACTGATCAGTTCGCTCACTCAGTCTGACCCCATTCCACAAGAATTGTTCATTTCTCTCTCTCTCTCTGTCCCACTCTCTCTCAGACGCAGAGTCAGAGACTAATCCGCTCCTCAGTCACCACACTATACATAGTTACTAACATACATGTATACATCATTGACGCTAGAAATGGCTTCTTTGGTCGGGCAAGCAAGCAATTGGGTTAGCGTTAGAAAATGCGAACGGGTATAAAGTGTGGGAACACCCGTCCCTCGTCATAAAGTCGAGGAAGGGAGACCCACCCCCTCTCCTTTCAGTTATGATAAGTGCTGCCACCTTTGGCATTGACATCCACAAATCCCACCTTGAAAACGGATTCCATCTTGAAATTACGAGAGGATGACAATGTATGTCGTCACCATTTGATTTGATATTAGTTATTAGGAGAATCTCTTTTCTGGGCATTCCATTCCTTGCCATGCCTTTTGAATGAAGCTATTTGTCATTTTTCCCTATTAACCTCTTTGCCCTTGTTCGCCAAGTTATCCGGTTTCTAGCTGTGCCATGAATTCTGCACAAATCACAAGTATATAAACTAATTTAATTAATATTTAATTTATTCTACTGTTTTTATTTTAACTTTTGCTGTAAAAATAATTTTTAAAGTATATTTTATTATATATATATTTTATAAAATGAGATCCAATTTGAGAGACATAAATAAAAATAACTGCTTTAATATTAAAATTGTTTATTAATGAGTTGAATTAGAAGACATGAACAGCCAGGGTGGGCTCAGTGGCCAGTTAAAGTCGCGGCAGAATCCAGGTAGAAAGGAGAATCTAGAAAGAATCTGTCAGTCTTCAGGATCGGGGCAAAGCGGGGCAGCATGAATGCTTACGTAGTGATCTCAGCCACCGTCGTCACTGCTCTATCAATTCTGTCTTTTCCTCTTCTCAACAACTGTATGTATTGTAATGTACAGCATCAATCCTATCGTATGGGTTGCACGACCCGAAGATTGTTCTTTTTTTTTTTTTGTAATTATTATTGCTTTTTGTAGATTTGCTCAATTCGACAACAAGTTCAACAACAACCTTAGTTGCTGACTTAATAGCAAATAATGGAGTGATATTCACTGGCGATGATTTTCTACCATTTGCCGGCTCCATGGCCATTAAAAATGGCAGGATTCTACGCGTTGGTAACTACTCTGATGTTCAACAATTGGCTGGATTTGCTACTAAAGAGCTTAATCTTCAAGGGAAAGTTGTGCTTCCTGGTTTTATTGATTCTCATGTCCACTTAATTTTCGGAGGACTGCAGGTTTGGCTAAACCCCAACTTCCAAATGGTTTTGTCGGCTGCTTTTGTGCAGATGCTTTTGGGTTTTTTTTTTTGGGGTGATTAAATGGTTAAAAGAAAAAGGAAGCACTTTTTGTATTTACTATAGTGTTTGCTTTACAAGTATAGAAAGCGCTTTTTGGTATTAAAAAGCACTTGGACTAATCTTCAGACAAGTAATGGGTTGATTTGTTGCTCTTTTAGAGAGAGCATAGGAAAGTCTTTTCTCGAAAGTGCTTTTAGTTTGTTCTGCAGAAATTGGTTTGCTCTTAAGCGTTTTCTATAGAACTACTCTGGACCTTGCTGCGAATTTATTTGTTAATATCAACTGGATGTTGTTGCTGTTTATTTTTTTCATTCAATAATGTTCAGGCCACATATCATCTTTGTAGTATACTGTTTGTTTAATAGTCATGGCATTATTTTGTGTTTTAGCTGTTGTCATCTATTTATATTGAGTTGAGGTTTTGCCAATGGAAAACAGATGGTGCGTGTGCAGCTGCGACATGTAAATCATAAGGATGAATTTGTGAGACAGGTCAAAGAAGCAGTGACGAGTAATTCTTATGCTCCTTTGTATAATTATAGTTCAGCGTAAAGTGCCTTTCAAATGTAGCTGACAACAGACAATTTCATTCAATATGACATCTAAAAACTCCATTTTCTCCTAATGGATACTGTAGAAGAGTTGAATCTTCGGTTGGTAGTACTCTATTATTCGGATGCATGAACATAATTAGCTCTACCAAACATAGATTTAGTTACTTATCAGTGATTGGTGGTTCTATATCATTTCTATTTTATGTATAATCATCATTTTAGACATCTAAAATGATTCTGTTGACGGGATAATGCATTGGAAACAGTGCTTTTAGTTTGAAACTTGAATCAATACTGCCACACAGACGTACATGTTAATCACTAGGTAGTCATAAAGATCCTCAATCCAGTAAGCATAATTTTGTTTGTGAAGAGTTGAACTTTATTAACTAGGAATTGAGTGAAAGTTATGACAATTCAATGCAATTTCTTTGAAATATTTTGCCTTTTATGTGCAGTATCATATCTTGTGGAAGTTGACATTGTTGACAAACATTTGCAGACTCAAAAAAGGGTTCCTGGATTTTGGGCGGTGGATGGAACAATGACCTTTGGGGAGGAGACTTGCCAATGGCATCATGGATTGATGATATTACACTGCACAATCCTGTAAGGAGTTATAAATTAATTGATATTATTCGCTTGTATAAAGGTTAGCATCTGCCCAGTGTTAATATAAAATTCTGTAGGTTTGGCTGTTGAGGATGGATGGTCATATTGGCTTGGCTAATTCAGTGGCGTTACAACTTGCTGGGATTTATAAGTTATCTGAAGATCCAAAAGGTGGAACTATTGTGAGGACATCTTGTGGAGGTAATTTGAGTTTTAATAGAGGGGTGAAATGATTAAGTTGAACTTGTATTGAGATTTGGGCATTTATTTACCATATTACTAATTAAATAACAAAGGAGAGGTTAGTGGGCATATTCCTAAATTATTTGTTTCAATATTTACTATGTCATTGGGGCAATAATACGTCAGTTTTATTGTGTCAACATCTTCCTGATGCAGAACCTACAGGATTGCTGATTGATGCTGCAATGAATCTTATTCTCCCATTGATTCCGGAGGTCTCTGTAGATGAAAGGAGGGAAGCATTGCTTAGAGCTAGCAATCTTGCCCTGATGAGGGGAGTGACAACTGTAGTTGATTTTGGAAGATATTTACCCGGGCAATCATTACAACTCTCTTGGGATGATTTTTCAGGTTGCCATTAAAAGTATGATAGGGGATTGTTCAATGTGCAATGGAAAAGAAATTTTCCATTGTGTTTTATGGTTTGGATGTCATTTGAACATGCAATTCATGTAAACTAGAGTTTATTGTCATATGTGCCAAATTATATTGAATGTGTTTTAAGAAAAACTCCTTTAATCCACACAAATGCTTTGAAGAACTCAATGGATTCAGTTCAAGTGCCATCCATCCATTATTAAATAAGTTAATATCCAGGGGACGTGAAATCCTTAATGCAATATTTGGTTGACTATCAAACCAGAATTTATGTTGATCTGGTCTTTTCAATATCTAAATTTCTTCACAAATCCTTAATGCAATCCCATAGCAGAGTGATAAACTTTTAGAATCATAATTCACTTGATATTTCTTTTTCTGATTTTTAACAGATGTCTACCAATGGGCTGTTTCTTCAGAGAAGATGAAGATCAGAGTTTGCTTATTTTTCCCCCTGGAGACATTGCAAAGTTTAGCTGTATGACATCTTGAAAATTTGTCCGATATAGCTTCATCATCATTTTAGTTTTCTAATTGTGTCAAAGCAGTAGTTCATTGTTTTTTTTTCCCCTAAATTTGGTGATCAGACAGGTTCAAAACAGATGATGGAATATATTTAAAAAATAATTAATTAATATATATGAATATCCTAGCGGACAAGCAACCATCATAGCACAGTGATAAACACTAGTTTCATACTTGATTAGTCCAGTTTGCCCATGGTATTTTGCTTGATTGATGATCTTACTGTTTTTCCGATTTATTATAGTTTGATTGCTTAGATTGATACTGATTATTTTTCAGTGGACAGTTTGTAGCTAAATGGAAGTGTCAATTTAGCTTCTCTGCCATCTTTCATTTCAGTATACCAAAAGAAAAAAATCGGCCAAGTTCTTTTCTGCCATTCTAATGGCCATTGCATTTTATATTCACTATTCTCAAGTTGAAAGCCGTTTCTTTTGTTTACAGTAGCACATAGGCTTGGCTTCACCATTTTTCTTCTCATTACCACTTTAGTTAATCTACTTGATATTTCAAGCTAATGTATAATTTTTTTTTTTTATTGTTGTCTTCCTTTTCCCAGCTTTTTTATTGTTATTTATAAATCTATTTACCTTGTCAGGATCTTATTAACAAAACAGGTCGTGCCCTGAGTGAGTGGCTTTACTTGGGCGGAGTTAAGGCTTTTGCTGATGGGTCTTTGGGTTCTAATAGTGCACTCTTTTATGAGGTGAGATGTAACAACTGTTTTGGTTTGTTTACTGAATTTGTGTAATTTGGATGTATATTTGAATTTCAATTATTGATCACCTTCGTTTATTGTTGTCTAAAACTTTCTCCAGCACTGCTCTTCTGGCCCAATTTGTGGTTTAGAATAAACTACTTTAAGTAAAAACATCAATCAACAGAGCCTCTTACTGGAAACAATTCAGAGGCCCATAAACAGCGAGGCTAAAAGTATACTGTTTACAATATGAGTATCAATAATGTTTCATTTCTTTATTCGATCTCTTCATATATTTATAAATAGTGTTTTAAATGACCTAGAAAATTGTGATGTGCATAGTGACATAATTTTCTGATATTGAAGCATTTAGGAAATCAATAAAGTGAAATCACGTTTTTGCTTTTTAACTGAAAGATTTATCAAGTGTAAGAGAAATTTTATTTATCAGCTAACTAACTCATCTCAGTAATAAAATAGAAAAGATGACACCTATTGGCAGCCGAAAACGAGCTGAAAGGAAATGGCGAGGAGCATGATTAAAAAAAAATGTAAAAGGAACTCTCTTTTGGAATATCCAAATAAATTCTGATGTTACACCACACTTTAACATAAGTGTTCCTTTTTTTCCAGGGATCATATAAGTTCCTCCTTACTTAAGTTATAGATTCATTTTGTTCTTAATCTTACTGTCCAACGTTCTGAATGCCTTCCTAGGAGTATTCTGATGAAAAGTTTAGATGAATACACTGCCATGAAATTTTGTTTAATCTAAAAGACTGCTTTCAAATTGCAACTGAAAATTTAATTGAATAATTACTGTCGTAGACTATAGTAGAGAGATTTTTTGAGAGTAAGTTTGTAATATTAGCACATCATATGATTAGTAAATCTATTTTGCTAAGACAAATATAGTTTTCTAATTCTGTAGCCATATGCTGATGAGCCTCATAACTATGGCCTGCAAGTGATGGAACTGGAAAAACTTCTTAACATGACTATGGCATCAGATAAACGTGGGCTTCAGGTATTTCCTAGGCTTTCTAAAATTTCCCTATTTGGAACAGACATGGTTGCATTCAAACACAACTATCAATGATATTCACATTTCAATGAATGGATTCACTTCTAAAATTTTGCAGGTTGCCATTCATGCCATAGGTGATAGAGCAAACGATCTGGTTGTGGATATATATAAATCTGTTGTTGCAACAAATGGAAAGAGGGACAGAAGATTTAGGGTAAGGTTTGTTAAATATAAAATTTTGGCAATTGTTCAGTATTAATAATGTTCAGACTTTAAGGTGACAACTTTTTGTTTGATGATCAATATTGTGCATCATTATTTTTTATGACTGAAACAATTTCTCTCAGATTGAGCATGCCCAACATTTGGCTCTTGGGACAGCTGCCCAATTTGGTGATCAAGGGATTGTTGCTTCAGTACAGGTTTTGTATTCCAATCAACTTTTGGGCTGTCAATCATTACCATATTGCTAATAAGTTATCTGTTCATTAATCCTGAACAGCCACAGCACCTTTTAGATGATGCTGACTCTGCAATGAAAAAGCTTGGTATGGATAGGGCTCAAAAAGGACCTTATATGTTCCAGACACTTTTAGAAAGCAATGCACTATTGGCACTAGGATCTGACTGGCCAGTATGGATAACAGCTCATTAAGATATTTGCTCTTTTTGAGTTTTGGTTGCTTAAACTTGTAGAATCTCAGGTCACCATTGTTCTTTTTAGGTTGCAGATATCAATCCTTTAGGTGCTATCAGGGCAGCAATGAAAAGGACACCTCCTGGTTGGGACACTGCATGGATTCCATCGGAGCAAATTTCATTCACTGATGCTTTAACTGCGTAAGCAATTTTGAAATATTTGCTATTGTGACATTACTTCTTGATTTACTTTATGCTTGTAGTTCTTGTGTACATGGGTAAAGGGAAATTGCATTCTTTGATTTGCATGGATATGTTTAGAAACGGGTAACTTTCCGTGGCACCAAAAAACCCCATTATTATTCAATTATCAGTTCTTGGTAAGAAATTTGGGATGAAAGTAGATGAACAAGTGGCTGGAAATCAATTGTAATCCATGTTTTCTTGTTGATTGACCAATTTTTTTCTGCAGTACGGCTCCATCAGTTTCTCTTTTGCCATTAACATTTTTATGTTACAGTGTTGCGGCCCAATCATTGCAATTTCCTCTGTTTAAACTCGTGCATTCCATCATTTTGAATCAAACTTCAAAATGGAACAGTAACACTTTTGCCATGACAGGCACACTCTTTCGGCTGCTCGAGCATGCTTTCTCGATAATGATCTGGGATCATTATCTCCTGGGAAACTCGCAGATTTTGTCATATTGTCCACTTCTTCGTGGGGAGACTTTGCCGCCGAAGGATCTGCATCCATTGAAGCAACATACGTCTCTGGTTTGCAAGCCTATCCTTAAAAGCATGATTCATATACCAGATATAGTCAGCAATGAACTGGCTGGCTGGCTGGCTGGCTGGCTGTCTGTCTGTCTGTCTGTCTGTATGACAACTAAAGCATATGGCATTAAATTACCCAGTCCGACTGCACGGAGGATGTTGGTTGTGATGGTGGCGGCTCCGCTGTATGTATATTGTTGTAAACTAAGCTAGCTTCCTGTACGTTACTCGTAATCAGGAATAAATGTGAAGTCTCTGGTAATTTTAAAAGTAATTAATTAATTGAAATGATTGACACAAGATTGAATGCATGATGGCAGAGATTGGTCTCATGCGGTTGTGAAAGAGAAGCAAACTTGAGATCTAACCCGGTTGACTGTTGACCAGGAATTTTATAGAATCTTGATCGATTAAATAACCAAGCACTCCGGCGAAAGCTAAAATGAGTCATGCTTTGGGATATTATCATCTAAGTCCCCAATGTTCTTGTATTTCTCAAATAACGATAAATTAATCGTATTATACCACCGTGTAAAAAGAAAATTAGTAAAAATTAAAAGCAAACCAAACAGAGGGCAGTAACCGCGTAATTCAAACAAGGGTTGGCAGTGGCGGTGAGTGTGACCCACCAACATACGCCTTCTTTTCTTTTTTAAATCGTTTTCAACGACGACAATAATTATTATTATTATTATTAAATATATTTCATTGGTAAAATGGAGGAGACAAATGAATTCATTCTTAACTTTGGAGATACGCCTCGAAATTGAAAAGAAAGCATCAGCTCCTTTGCCTCCACATTGATCTCTCTCCCTCTCTCTCTCTGTCAATCAAACAAAGGCAGCCTAGTCCCTACAAACAAATCCACTCCAATCCTAAGTCAGAGAACAACGCCTCGCCGCCCACGACCATCGCCTGTCAGTTGTTGACGGCCCAGATTATCCTCTTGAGGGAGAAAGGAAAGGAAGGAAAGGAAAGGAAAGTAAAAGGCTTCTAATTCTGTAATTTGATTTTTTTTATTTTTTTGCTATCTGGGTCGATGGCGGAATCTGAGAAGAACCTAGAAATTTCAAGCAAACCCAATTCTTCTTCTTCTTCTTCGACGATTTTGAATAGGTCGTTTACCGTGCAAGCAACCCCAGCGGCTGGTTCTAACCCCAAAATCAATTATGCTTCCCTCAATCGGGCCGTGTCGATCAACAAGTTATACAATTCCATGGAATCTGTCATATCCGTTAGCAATTCATTTAAAGGTAAGGTTAAGCAACTCTGCAGTTTATTCGAGCCCAAAAAATCATCAAAACCTATTAGTAATAGTCTCATTCAGCCGGAGATAAAAATAATGAGACCACAACCCATGAAATCTCTGTGCTATAATGACGAATCTTTGATTAGATTACCTGGTACCGAGGATCGAATTGTTGTTTATTTAACAAGTTTGAGAGGAATTCGAAGGACTTATGAGGATTGTTATGCGGTGAGGATGATATTTAGAGGGTTTAGGGTGTGGATTGATGAGAGAGATATATCAATGGATTCTGCATATAAGAAAGAGTTGCATAATGTTTTTGGTGGGAAGAATGTGAGTTTGCCACAGGTTTTTATGAGGGGTAAGTATGTGGGCAATGCTGATATTATCAAGAGTATGTTTGAAACTGGTGAATTGGTTAGGGTTCTTGATGGTTTCCCGAGACGGCAACCTGGCTTCGTGTGTGGGAGTTGTGACGATGTCAGATTTGTGACTTGTCTCAATTGTTGTGGGAGTAGAAAGCTGTTTGACGAGGATGACGAGGTTTTCAAGAGGTGCTTGGAATGTAACGAAAATGGCTTGATTCGATGCCCCGATTGCTGCTCGTAATTCTGTCTTGTTGCTTTTATTTACGTTCCTTCATAACTTTCTTGACTTTTAATGATGGTAATTTATGGATCCAAATGGCTCTTTGGGTTCCATTTGGGTTTTACTTTTGTGTTCATCAATTGGAATTCATCACCTGGGAACTGGTGATGTTTATTGGCTAGCTGAAAAGCATTAGAAAGTAATGTTTTTATGTATCTAATATGTACCAGGGACAGTCTTTCTCCTTCATGGAATGTAAATATTTAGTGTTATTTTACTGTAACGGATTCGTAAATGTTGCATATGGTGCATCGTAATGAGAGTGGGTTTGTTTTTGTGCCCTAATTTCTGGTACTTCAATTCCTTTGGAAGGGGAAGGCAAGCTCATATGTTTATATACTTCTTTGTTGATACGGAATATGAATACGACTATAGTATTGGATTTGGACTTTCATTGGATTCGTGCTTTTTTCTGTTCTTGAATCCTTTAATCGTGTACCTTACACTCTGAGCAGCACTATAAGATAAGAATGGAAAGATGGTCTGTAAGAGTTGATTGTCTTTTTGTACGTGTTCTTTAGAATGCAAAACATGGTTCTAATTGATGGTTTAGTATCTCGTTTTACACTATTGCAATTTGCAAGGATTGTGGAAATGGATTGTTAACGTGTGAAGACATTGATATGGCAACGATGGTCCGATGGATCCTCTTCTTTTCTTTTTTTTTTGTTGCTCATCGGCCACTTTTCAGTTCCGAGTTTGTTGTACTTCTAACTTACTCCAAGTTTCCGAGATATTTCATGGGGTATAGTTTTTAATTCAAGACCGAATTGTTTTCATCTAATCAAATATTCTCTAGGTTTGCCCTTAATATTGGATTTGATTCAAGACAACTCTCGTTCTTGGAGGATGAAGTTCATCGCAGATTGTTTTATTTTTATTTGCTTGTTTTCAATAGCAAGACTTGTGTTCATGATCCCTTGAGAAAACATTTTGCTTTTCTCAATATGCCAAAGAAGCTTAAGATTGTTTACTACTGTTTGCTTTCTGGATATGGCAAATGAATGGAAGAATCATCTTGTATGTTGAAATGTTGCCTGATTATTCCTCCATTTTCTTGGGTCTGTGGGTCCTTTAGTTTTTAGAATTTGTTTGATTCATGTAAAACAGTTGTTGATCTACCCGATCAACTTCTTGAAATTTAAATAAAAAAAGGAGGAGCTTCCTTAAATTAAATCCAAAATTTATATTATAATAATAAGTTGCAAACAGTTGAATTTTGAAAATGTATGGAAATGAGTTTGACATCATATTATCATGCGTAACGTTAAACTATCAATGCCGAATGAATCCTGGTTGTTGAGAAAACTACAAGGATTCACAGATTTACGGCGCAAATGCTAGATTTCCCAATACATTGATTGCACAAAGAAAAACATCTGAGCAGATTATGCTAAGAAATCTACGCTAGAGCTGATTCCTTCCTGTAAGTAACAATACATGTTCTTGCATACAAGCGAACAAGTTTTATCAGTGCGATACAATCTTTATATTCCAGTTACTGCATAAGAGGGACACATTCCAGCTCAATTTCCAGCACCCGTCTCAATATTTTGTACCAGGAGATTGATTACCTGTTTCACCTTGCCGTCTACAAGGGTGATGGTGCCATCTTCTACTAGAGTGTTATCTTGGCCTGCTATCCACTTCCCGAGTTGCATGGACTCATTGATTGTTGACATTTCATAGGCTTGAGTTGCACTGACAAGGGGTTGAATGTTAATCTCTGCATCCCCTGTAAAGTCATCGGTTGAGAATGTATCCTTATCAAATACAAGCTGCATGGTACAATCACAAAATGCTTATAAACATGCATCATTTCACTGACAGAATGCAGTAGATGTTGAAAATAATTGGTATGGCATAGGTATAGTAGTGAAGATTATGATAGCCAACAAAAATGGTCCATGAATTTAAAGGATGCATCACTTAGCTGTCTATGCAAATTGGTTATGGAACTACAAGCTTTCAGAACATTATTTTCTTAAAACTTAATTCATGTCTTGTTACAACATTTCAAAAAGCAGGCTATCATCAAGATCTAGCACATAACATAAATGGTATCAGCAACATGTACTCTTCCCTAATAGAGATTCTTTTATTAAGTAAAAGATAACATATCTTTGGTATGGGATAAAAGGAAAGCTTCAAAGGTATTAGCACAAAAGAGTTGCAAAATGTGACATTCATGAAATTGCGAAAAATGCTAAGATAAAATTCAATGCTAGTTGAACGGTGTTTTCAGTTCTGTAGCCTACATGAATCATGTAATCCATAAAAGAGACTATATTACACTTTTAGAGGAGGAATGTTTTCTGGAATTGATAAAATCAGACTTTCACTCCAAACTGGATTCAGGTTGTTCTTAATGACATGTCTTCACTGACTGAAACAATGGATGACAAAGAAACTAACAATCATTACATCTGTTTACCTGTGTCTGTCAAATATAAACAATATTTCCAAGGAGTTCATAAAGATAAGAGCCCACTTGGTGAACCAGCACAAGGACGACAGATGGGTCGCTAGTCATAACATCCCGAATAGCAAGGTTGGTGCCTCTTACAACATTGACCTTAATCAACCCAACAAACTCGACCATAGCTGCCTATAAACAACATGTTAGAAGTAATGAGATTCAGTATCCTCGTAAACTAAAGTTTGGCCTTATATAAAACAACGGAAAAAATAATAGTTGCTGCATAATATGGGCTTAGAAAGAGAACATAAACATTTCAATATTCAAATCTTGACGATTTGCTGACATGACCATTAATGTAATGGAATTATCTATTCTTTGAGTTGATCACTTGTCTTTGACTTGTATTCATGTTGTAAAAAGGGGAAAAAAAGAAAAACAAAATTCACATCCAAAAATTGTTTGGTGACCTAATAGGAGCAGCATTAATTAAACAGAAATTATTACTTCGAATTTCTATTCTCAGAATCTTTTCTTCCCCAGCTGTTTCGAAATACATTTCCGCTACAATGTCTAGTTGCCATTTTTCGTGCTGTTTCTTATCATTTGAAGAGCACTGGCTTGAAGAAGTAGTTTGGGAGGGAGATGTATGTCTATGAAGAGATGGAGAAGGAGATGGAAATGGGCAGAACAACACCGGTTCATTAGTGTTTAACAATTGTAGCTTGTCATATTTTCTCCTGAGTATCCAAGAAATCAAATAGCAATTTTAGAATAGTTTGAGTTTCTTGCTCAGAAGGCATGACAAACTTCCATCACCTGATGAAATCAATGTGTTCCTCTATAGGCAAATTTGGTTTTGGTTTTATCAGATTGTTGGGTATGCGAGATTCATACTTCTTGTTTGCTACAGTATTGCCACCCATTTCTGCCAAGGCTTCAACTTGTTCATCTGTCCATTCATCCAGCTTCACTGATAGAACCTGGCATAGAGTTAAACCAATTGCAAGTAAATATAGAAAGAGTGTCCATCAAACTTCCATATTTGAGAGAAAATGGACTAAACCGTCAATGAAATCCTGGATCAGATTACCATAAAAGAATATGATGACAACAAATTAATTTCATCTAATTGTCAAGCTCTCAAAGTAGGTGTTATGATTTTCTCACCATGGAACAAAAATATGTTTTCTTCCCCAGTATCTACGTAGATAAAGGACCTTCCATCAAGCATATTCAAACCCTTCTGCATAAATGCAATTAATAATAACAACTCGTACCATATTCTTCATTTAACCACTATTCCTTCCCAATCAGGCTATCAACTATGCTGTTATATAATTCATAGATAAACATGCCCTTTTTTTTTTGTTCCTGGGTGGTATTATCATTCCTACAAAACTTCAAGAAATTTTACTGCATGAGCTCATGCATTTTATCTCCTCTTTGACACAAAACTGGTTTTGGGCGGTGGGGGCAGTGGTGGGTGGGGTTGTGTGTGTGTGAGACAGAGAGAGTTCGGGGTAGGGAAGAACACATCAGCAAGGATGATCCACAGTGAAATTTTTTTGACAGGACTGAGAATTTGTTTGGAAGCATTTCTGTGATTGATTAGCTAAACAGGTTTTTTAATGAGCCATGCTCTGGCCAACATTCATATAGTTTACAACAGAATGCTGGCATTTATTTACAAAGATTTGAGATATGCTGAATACCTGCCAATAAATAAACTCAAAACTTGACAACAATCACATCATCAACCTCAAGTAGTTGATATTAGAAGGCAGAATCAGGTTATGCATGACATTTGAAAATTCAGATCAGCAAAGTCTCTCTCTCTCTCTCTCTCTCTCAAGTTTCTTTGAAAATATTACAAGCTCTTTATATATATTGTAGACAATCATAGTATTAATCAATGAAGAAACGGGGTCGCATGCAACTGTGAGATTCCATTTTCCATGACCATGTCAGGGAGCATAGTTTAAGAACCATAAACCACACCTTTGATATATGCTCTCCAAGGCTTCTATGAGCACCAGAACACTTGATACAAATATATACTCCAAGATTTACTGATCTAATATCCACCAAATTATTTAATCAAAATGCAGAGAAAATAAACATATGTGACTTCAAATATTGATAAAGCGAACAAGACAATAGAGTATAATATTTAATCCAGAATGATGCTTACACCAATTTTGGATCTGCTGACCCACAATCTGCACAGAACCAATTCCTAGATAGACTCAATAGATTTTCTAGCCTCCGTTGCAGGCATTTTTAATGAAAAGTAGGCATTAAATGTACAGACAAGAATAATTTAACTCTATCTCAAATATTCTGATCAAGGGCCAAGAAAGAGACAATTTCTTTTGCAAGAGCCAAAAAGATAAAAATGTGTGAGGAATACATTAGGGAAAAATATAAATACACGTTAACTGTTTTTCATCTACTGTGTAAATGTTGCAGGTTTTATTTTAGAGGCCTTCATTCATTCTTAATGCAATTTAATAATTCATAAAAAAAAAGGAAGCTCAACACAGGTAAGATTCTTTTGATTAGATGCTCACAAATCTTTTTAATATGGAAAAGAAACATAATACTGCCATTTAATGCTTAATTTTTGCAGAATTTGCATACATGTAAATGGCCAGGAATGGGGATGCATTCACAATGAATCTCAGATTCTAGGCTAATATACACTTTGCAAAAGTCTGAAAATTGACAACTCACAGCTAGTATGCAGGCCCATTGCATTGATGACTAACAATAAAAATCAAGTCCAACAACACACATTCATTTGCATTGATGACTGTAGGCCCATTGTTAGATCATTGCAAAATTACAATCATTTAACAATAGCCAGTTCATGCATAGGAGCTAAATTTCATGCAACCAAGCCACACATGCACGTTTATTTGAACAATCTTATTGAAAAACTTCAGTTCTTGCAAGTGCCCTAGAAAAGATCAATCACTTTCCCTTTGCAGTTATAGACCTAAGACTGGATGTAACGACAATAGAAAGAGTAGAAGAATACAATTAGAGCAGTCAATAAATGGAATTTTGCCATGTTGGTAAAAAGCTTACCCTTAATATGCTAAGTAATAGCATCAACCCATAGGAACAGAATTTTTCTAGGAAAGATCACAGGGTATGTTCATATTTTGTATTTCATTTACCTATTATGTAATGCCAAGTACTCAACATGTATCCATAAATCCATGGAAAAGGAAGGATTTAAAATTCAAAAAACACAATCAAAATTGAAGCTCAAGATACCAGAAGATGTCTGTCAATCCCAATTGCCCACTCCAACATGGTGTTTCTAAACATAAGACATCATATAAGCAAGAACCTGGGCATAAGCAAATCACCATTGTTAATTTCAGTTTGGAAACAAACAAAGTACCATCATATGGTAAAGCATTTTATATTCTATGGATAAAATATGACATTAACATCATAAAAGTAGAATGCTATGAAAGGGTAGATAGAGAAGTGTCAAAATTGTCTCATGCAATACAAACAATAAGGATACCCATAACACCAGTAATCCAATCATGTTGATAGAAATAAACTAATGGATAATTTTCAAGATCTGAAATAATTCATAAAATTGAAACATGGACTCTTTCCTTTTGCACAATAAGGGGGAAAAAGTTTCACTACCATCCAAAAGTGAGATAATAAACATGCTAATGAATTGCATTAGGTCCCTAGACCAACACTGGAGATGATAGAATCAGCATAAAGTCGTATCATTGTGAAACTAGACAGAACAGAAGAATGGACAAGTGAAAAATTCTAACAAGTAATTTTCTTATTGAACTCTGTAAGTTGAACAATACAACAAATCTAAACTATCGACAACATCATAACCTAATCAAATGCTATTTTAACCTTAAGCAGTAAATTCACATTGAAGATTCAAACGAATTCATATAGGTGTATGGCAATAGCTGATACATCTTTGTATAACTAGTGGATTGCCATCCAAGGAACATATCGTGGCAAATGAAAATGGAGAATAGATGTTGCTCTATGATTCGAGTCTTCATTTATGCTTTAGCTGGTTTTCAGTTCCATTCCTATATTGACTTATATGCTGCTAGAGGACTGTCTTCACTTAAATTCCCTGACATTGTTTCTGACACCATCACAAAATCAACTGAAGCATAAATTGCCTTTTCCAATATAATTATCCAATATTCCAATGTCAAAATTTTCTAATTATTCAAGATAGAGGAGCCTTAAAATTAAATCTTTTTCATCATTCCATCACAGAGCTAATTAGTAATGAGAGAAACAAAACTGGGAGGAAACAGAGCATATTCCCACGTAACATAACTCACATATATGCATTTTTCTCTGAGAAAAGAAAAGGGAACTACCTTAAAGACTCTTGGGAACAAACTTTTCTTGTTGGGTTGTCATATCCAGCCTTCAAATATAAGACTAGAATCATCAATTAACTGCTATAATGTCAGGTCAACCACGCATCAGCTTCTTCTTGGTATTAAACCAAATGGTTTACCTAAAAAGAAAATATACAAATCAATTAACAAACCAGAAACATGGATAATACGGTATTCAATAAAAGGAAAATGTTCATTACGGAAATCATCAAGGGTGAAAAAAGAAAAAACCTTACGTACAAAATCACCTCTGAAAGGCAAAAAGGGTCTTAATCAGCTTCTTCTCCACATCAGTATCCACTGTACAAAAAACAAAAATAATAAAAATGAAAAGAAATCCAAATCAATAATATTTTATTGCTTTGAAAAATCGATTTTGGAATAAGCTAAAAGCAAGAATTCGAAAGGTTATTATGATTTTTACTGTAATCATTTTCATGAATGAGAAATATTGATGGATAAGTTCAACAAAAATTGGGTCAGAGAGAGCGTACTTGAATGTCTTCTGGGATTATTTCTTTAGGAGAAAAACAAAACGAAGATTCCAAAAGTGATGAAATGAATCATTATTTGATTTGATAGAAATTTTTTTTATACAGAATTTTTGTTTTCGGTAATAAAATAATGCTCTGGGAATAGAGTCAACGTGGGAAAATAGAAGGTTGTCTAGTTGGGGAAGTTCTGCTTTTAGCACACCCATTAGTTAAGTTAATCCATTGCCGATACCACACGCGCTCTGAGAACTGTGTATCACACGCCATCATTTTTGTTACGACCAATTTATTTATGTAGCTTTAATTTAATATTAATAAAAAAGTGATACTAATTAATTTGAAAAACAAACCATTCTTCAATGTTCCATCACTTCATGATCTCTCAGAACTCTTCGTTTTCTTCGTCCCACTCAAAACGCAGAAAGCAATGTCGTCCATGGAGTCTTTGATTCTTCAACTCCACGAGATCTCTGCTGTTAAATTCGGAAACTTCAAGCTAAAATCCGGCATTTCGTCTCCCGTCTACATCGACCTCCGACTTATCGTCTCATACCCTTCTCTCCTCCGCCAAATCTCCAAAACAATCATCTCCTCCCTCCCTTCCACCACCAAATACCACAACGTATGCGGCGTTCCCTACACCGCTCTTCCCATCGCCACCTGCGTCTCTATCTCCAACGATGTCCCCATGCTCTTGCGCCGCAAGGAAATCAAAGACTACGGTACGGCAAAAGCCATCGAAGGAACCTTCAAAAAGGACGAAATTTGTTTGATAATCGAAGATTTAGTCACCAGCGGCACGTCGGTTCTCGAGACAGCCGCGCCGTTAAGAGCGGCGGGACTGGTGGTGAAAGAAGCCGTCGTGTTGATTGACAGAGAACAGGGCGGGAGGGAGAATCTGGCGGACAACGGAATTGAACTACACGCAATGATAAAACTGAGCGAAATGGTTAGGGTTTTGAGGGAGAAAGGGAAGGTTGATGAAGAGATGGGGAGAATCGTGACGAAGTTCTTGGAGGAAAACAAGAAGGTGGCGGCGTCGAGTATGGCTAGGGTTAGGGTTAAAGCATTGAAGTATGAAGAGCGGGCAAAAATGGTGAAGAATGAGACTGGGAGAAGATTGTTTGAAGTGATGGTGAAGAAGGAGAGTAATTTGTGTTTGGCGGCTGATGTTAGCACTGCTGCTGAGTTGCTTCAAATTGCAGAGAAGGTCTTATTTTTTTCCTTTCTCTTTTTAAAATAATTTTTGAGCCTTTAAATTTTCATGGACGAAATTATTAATTGATTAAAAAAAAGATAATAAATAAGGATGTCATATTAATTTAGTACTCGGACCCATGGCCGACGTGTCGGTAATGGCAGATAATGTTAGGCGTAGGCCTCTGGCCCAATTCATTAATAGGCTTGTTCCTGGCAAATTCTATTTGTTCATTTGATTGATGCTATTAAATTACTTTGTGATATTACACATCCCAGGTGATTATTCAAAATTTTCATCCCATGTGGTATGCCTTGATTAATTGAATGGACGTGCTGGGGTAAAAGTGATTTTGTGAGTTCTGAAAATTCACCATCCAATTAATAAATAAAAAATCACTTTTAAACTTGAACTATCACATGAGAAAGTAGTATTGTTGTAAATAACTACATTAAAGGTCAATTTGGGAATTAACTGTTGTTAAATGCTTCAGGGCCTGGAAAAGTGCTTCTGAGTGACTTTCATTGATATTGCAGATGAACTGTTTTCACACTTGCCTGGATGGTTTCCAACCATGTCTGTCATAAGATTCAGGATAGCTTGGACAAAGTATAATGCTTTGATAATCTGTTGTTCAGATGAAGCAAATGGATTTTTCTGTTCTAATTTGATTTTGAATTCTCTGCAGGTTGGACCAGAGATCTGCCTGTTGAAAACTCATGTTGATATATTGCCTGATTTCACCCAAGATTTTGGTTCCAAACTCCGTGCGGTATTTCCCCGAACCTTTTTTGTTGGCCAAAAAACAAAACTTACCCGTATTTCTATTTTGTGAATTCTTTTGATGTGTCAAATAGTGATAGGTAAGTTATAGCTAAAATTGTTTGAACTCATGAAGATTGCAGAAAAGTATAACTTCCTAATTTTTGAAGATCGTAAGTTTGCAGATATTGGAAATACTGTGACTATGCAGTATGAAGGGTAAGACTCAGGTTTCATCCTCTTTTATCTTAATTTTTTTTCCTCTATGTTCTTGCCCTTGCCTGAGGGCTTGGATCTGTTGATTGCAGAGGTATATTCCATATATTGGATTGGGCTGATATAGTTAATGCTCACATTATCTCTGGACCTGGCATTGTGGATGGACTGAAATTGAAGGTTAGCATTAATTTTTTTTGTACAACTTTTATCTGACTTGTGCTGAGAGTCCAACAATCTATTCCTAATGTTTTGCTTACTATTGATGTGCTTAGGGTTTGCCTCGTGGTAGGGGTCTGTTGCTGCTGGCTGAAATGAGCTCAGCTGGTAACCTAGCAAAGGGAGACTACACAGCTGCAGCTGTGAAAATTGCTGAGGATCATTCGGATTTTGTCATTGGATTCATTTCAGTTAACCCAGCATCATGGCCAGGGGCACCTGTCAATCCAGCATTTATTCAAGCAACCCCTGGAGTTCAAATGGCAAAGGGTGGTGATGCTTTAGGCCAGCAGTATAACACTCCTTATTCGGTAAGTTCTGTTGCATTCACTAGTTCTACCACATTTTTGAAAAATGGACTTTATTTACTATGTTTTGAAAATTTTGTGGGATATTGTTTAGTCAATGGTTGGAAACCATTGTTTTTTATACACTTCTAGTTGTAAGGAGTACTGTAGCTCCTATAAACTATTATGGGATGAAGGTGGGAGAGAACCTTGGGATTTAAATTGTCATAACTTTGGAGTAGTGTTCTTGTGATTAGCAGCATTGAGCAATTAACATTGCCCCTGGATGGACGATTTCTAGTTTATCCCAATGGCTGGTGAATGATTCCCAAGATATTTCACCCTTAAAAAATCATCCCCTCCATCTATTATGTTCCGACCATCCCACAAACTATGGATACATCATTTTAGTAAAACATTAACCCTCAACAATGATTTGATTGGGGATGAAGATATACTTGTGTCTTCCCTTTGCAAATAGATTTATATATGTTAACTAGAAATGACTCATTTCTCTATATACAAGATGTCCGTATTAGTTTCTCTTCAGTTGGCATTGTTGCACAGTTTAATAACTCAAGCAAAATTGTCTTCCAGGTCATCCATGATAGGGGCAGTGATATCATTATTGTTGGTCGTGGAATCATAAAGGCTGCAGACCCTGCCGAGGCAGCACGTGAATACCGGCTTCAAGGATGGGATGCATACTTGGCAAATTGCACGCAATCCTCCTTTTAGATCTGGTCTACATGCCTAAATGGTTGTGGTAACAAAAAGATGAGGGTCAAGTTCTGTTTGATGTATTGCTTTGCATTGCATTGTATTGTATTGCATGTTTTGGCATTATGCTATGAAACCTAGGGGAGCCGAAGCTTTTGGGTGCAATGTATTGATAGTTTCTCTGAGTTTTGATAATGCTCGCCGATTAGAAGAAACACGGTTGCTAGATTCCACACTAGTCTGGTTGTTGAGTTTTGCAACTTATGACATAATAAGATGGAGTTGCCAAGCATCTCAATCAGAATTTTCCAATCACCTAATTGTCTTTGGTTTATATACATCAAGGTCATGCCATTTTATCCATGGCAACAATTGATCGTGATTAACCTCAGAACTGATTCAAGAGCATGTGAGGATTGTTGCCGTTGATAATTCCAGCACCCTTAGACCATGTGCCTGCATCCCGCTACATCTTCGTATGCTGTCAAAACAACAGGCCGGTATCGGTTTTCCGGTGCTAACAAATTTGTCGTGGGAGCAGAATTCCGGAAATTTGGTAACGAAAAGAAACTTCTTGATGCTGCCATCAAAAGGCACGTGTAAATCATAATTATAATCTAATTTATATGTCATTGTATTTTAGGAGGTGGCAAAGTAAAAGATTTATTGATTAGCAAATGGATGATATATGATTGGATGTGTTACAAAAACAAACAAAACTAGAAAACAGAGGGCCCCATATTAATAAGCCTTCCGTTCAACCCTTTTCTGTTTGTATTTTCTCGAGAAATTTCTCTCTCTTAAATGCTTTAATTTGAAATATTTTGTTTTGTCCGTTTTTAAACGCGCACACCGCTTCTTTTTCGTGTCGTTTCCATCTATACTAGTTGATAATCGAAGATGCCCACATCCATTAAACACAATCCTCTCTCTCTATTCTACTTAGGGTTTCTGTTTGGCTCTCTTTTCTACATATAATGCCCACCTTCTAATTCAAATCTTTTTCTAGGTAATTTTTTTTTTTAAATTTTCGGTTTTCTGATTTTCTTGTCTTTCCGGGAAACTCTAGATCTGTAGTCTGTCATATATTTGTTAGGATTTTGGCTTTTTAATTTCCTTCTCTCTTCGGGTTTGCGGTTTTTTCCTTGATCTGTTTTACGATTGCATTCGTCTTAGGGTTTCATTGATATTTACGTTGCATTGGGAAATTTGAACCGTCTATGGTTCATTTTGCTTTTAAATTCAAAAGCATATGATATTGTTTGATGTCACATTTTATAATCCTGCTTCCCTTTTATTGCGCGCTATCAGTGTTGAATAGGAAAAATAGAATTTTCTTTTCCTTTTTTGAGCGTGTCATTAAATCTATTTATATTTGAGATTGCTCTTGCATGCAGTGTCATTGTATCTCTACATTACTGCCATCTTTGCTTTCTAGATGGCGAAATGGGGTAACTTAACTTTCTTATGCTGCTGCTGGTTTGATGTTACTTACATTCTTCTACATGGGGCCTATTATGGTGCTTTGTTGTCTCTGTAATATGCTAATGGAATTGTGTTTTTATTTTGTTTGTCGCATTTGTTTCTGGGGGAAGACGATGAGGGACTGCACCCAAGAGAAAATGCGTTGTGCATCTGGCTATCTGTATCAAGCAACATAATGATTATTGTAGTCATTGCTCAATATTTGCTATGTTTATTCATTTTTAAAGTTTTATGCAAGTTTCCTGTAACTTGTTGGTCTACTAATTATTACTGTTGGAGAATATTTGTTGTTTATGTTTTGTTTGTGTTTATTCAATGAAAACAAAGAGCTGATCTTCTTTTTTTTTTCTTGGGGTTTTTATTGACATTTTGATGGATTTATGTGATTTAGCTCTCCGTAGGTTGGGGAGTCAAACTTTACGTTGGTGCCTTCGAGGAAGAAGAAAATAAGATTTGACTAGAAAACTAGAATTGTGGTGAGAATTTCTTGTGGATGAAAACATTTACTAATTAATGTCAAATGTAGCTGGTTCCTTTTTATTTTAGTGTATTTTGGATGGTAATGTATGGTTACTGTGGTTTTGTTTCTGCATTCGAAGTGGTCTCTGCATGAGTTGTGGAATCCATAACGGGGAGACACGGAATTCTATTATACAGTTTAATGTTCTTTGGTCAATGTAAATTCGTTTTAGTATGACTTAAGGCTAAAAAGATTGGTAAAACATTGGATAATGAAAAATGACAAAATTTTAGTCTGTGAATTACAAAGGTAATGATGTTTTAAAAGGAATATGTCAGTTGAGGCAGAAAAGAAAAATGAAAATTCCAGTAAGTTTACAATGAAGATTTAAGTGACCAAGCAATAGCTTAGAGGGTCCATAATGCGCTTGGTAATATTACTAGCAATTTATTGTTGATTGATTTGATTGATATAACTTGGTATTTTGCTATGCAGAATTCCCTCTCTCTCTCTCTCTCTCTCTCTCTCTCTCTCTATTGCTTTTTTTTAAAAAAAATCACTATGGTTTGGTTACCATCCCGTATCCAGTATGGTAATTTAATGAAAATCAAGTGACTTCAAATTATAAATGGATTGTACAGTTGTTTTATTTATTTGTTATCACAGGCTGGTTGTTCTACCATGGCATCTGGGAATCCTTTTTTTGATGATTTACGAGGCAAACCTGAGGTTATTGATCCTCCTCAAAGTGGGGACATGATGGACATCATCGAATCTGTAAATGATCCTACTCAAGCTGCTTTAAAGCCTAACGTGGCTGTTTCTAGCAGTGTTCGTGAACTCTTGGAATGTCCCGTATGCTTAAATGCCATGTACCCGCCTATTCATCAGGTTTGTTTATGTCATATATATCCCATCGAAATATTTTAGTTTGTTGATGCTCTGTGTAAATGAACTTCTTAAAAAGCAGTTAAATAACATGTAACAAGCATATTTTATCTTCGCTATATCCACTTTAAAAATATCTTTTCAAAAAGTGCATGTTCTCAAAAGGCCTCTATATTATAGAAACTACACTGACACTAACTTGGTATTTGCTCAATTCTGTCATTGGTTTGGTTTATTAATTTCTGTTGGTGCATCTCGTCACTTAAGTAGCAGTAATAGACTGTTAATATGCTAATACTAGTAATCAACCATATTTTCTCATTTAATATGCTGACAAGTCTTGTTTTCCCTTCTTTTCAGATACATACACACATACATACATACATTCCTTTGCAAATAAAAGAAGTCTCATCATAAAGTACCCCATTAGGGAAGTAGACAGAGGTCTAATCAGTATAATCAAACTCTAACATAGGTGAAAGTCATGATATTTAGGTTGGGATTAGAACATTAGTCGTCAATTCTAATTGGTTTCAGCTTGCAAGTATTAGCCACAAGTTTGGTTGCAAAATTATGTCTTAACAGGGGCTGGATGTAAACCTGTACAGAACTTGGTGTGGGCTTGTCTCAACTTAGTGAAAATTGACTTGCCAAGCACATTGTATCCTCAGGAGAAGGAAGTTGCTGTTCATGTTGCCTAAAAACATCTGTTTGTCTCTAGAAGGCCTTTTAGTGAACTTCCAAACACAATCTAAGAAATCTCTCACCCATAGACTATCACACGTGCCACAGCGAGAAGTTCCTTTATAATATCCTGCATTTTGAATTGTTTCTAAATTCAAGTTTTATTGCAGTTGTGGTCTTTGTTCTTTTACTGAGATATAAATCTCAAAGAGAGTGTTAATTATGTGACAAAAATGCTTATTATTTTGTTCTTTCTTATTGCAGTGTTCAAATGGGCACACATTGTGTTCCGGTTGCAAGCCCAGGGTGCACAATCGGTGCCCCACTTGCAGGCATGAACTTGGTAACATCAGATGTCTTGCTTTAGAGAAGGTGGCTGCATCTCTTGAGCTTCCTTGTAAATATCAGAGTTATGGGTGCGTGGGCATATATCCATACTACAGCAAGCTAAAACATGAATCACAATGTGTTTTTAGACCCTATAACTGCCCTTATGCTGGATCAGAATGTATGGTAATGGGTGACATTCCTTATCTGGTGGCCCATTTGAAAGATGACCATAAAGTTGACATGCACAATGGCAGTACTTTCAACCATCGCTATGTCAAGGCAAATCCACATGAGGTTGAGAATGCCACATGGATGTTAACGGTATTGTTGCCTTTTCTTCATCTTAGATGTCTTGTATTTCCTGGCTTTCCTCTAGTTGAGAGGAGTTATCATTTATTTGTTTAGTGACACTTTTTATGTTTGTTAAAGCTTGCTCCTCTGTTGTTTACTGCTAGAATGACTTATGGTTAGTTTTGGATACTTCCTGTGTGCTTTACCAATCAGTATGGAGCTTGATGAGTTAAAATGCCCATATGTAAAGGAGATTTTAGACTGTTACTAAACGTGGCAATGCTGACTCTGCCTTAATATCTTACTAAATTATTATTTTGTAGTGGATAAGCTGTTCCCTTTATAAATTTGACATGTCAATAATTTCTGCTGTTCAGTTTGCTGTTCAGATTAATTTTCAGAGCATTAACTAATTATCGAAATTCTTTTCCATTCGTCAGGTTTTCAGTTGCTTTGGTCAGTACTTCTGTTTGCATTTCGAAGCCTTCCAGCTTGGCATGGCTCCTGTCTACATAGCATTCTTGCGGTTTATGGGTGATGATAATGAAGCAAAAAACTATAGCTACAGTCTCGAAGTGGGTGGTAACGGGAGGAAGATGATATGGCAAGGGGTGCCTAGGAGCATACGGGACAGCCACAGAAAAGTACGTGACAGTTTTGACGGTCTCATTATCCAACGCAACATGGCACTATTCTTCTCCGGAGGTGATCGGAAAGAATTAAAGCTTAGGGTGACTGGTAGAATTTGGAAAGAACAATGATAGGATAGATTTCCTTTTTGTTTCTCTTGCAGCGTCTTTCTATTCTATCTATTTTGTCAATTTAGCTGCTAGTTCAGTATCTTCTGGAGTCCACCGAGTCTTCTGTTTCGTGTATTTGTGATCGGTATGATATGTAGGAAGCAAACTCTCTTTGCTTCTCTGTACCCTGAATGCATGGGCGGAAGACAAACTTCTATGCCTCCATTTGTAATATTCGTTTATATATATATATATATATATCTCCATGTATCGAATTGCATTGCCAATGGTCTTCTTCTCTTCATGCGTATCCAAGAAATTACCAGGAATAATAGAAATCAAACCATCAATAGTAAGGGACCCATTTGAATTGATCGTAGAGTGAAAACATGGAACTGCTAGGAAATATAAATAATTATTTATATAATTTTTTTATTTGGTTAAATATATCAGATCCGGATCCGAAAGCCCGGAATATCCAAAAGCTTGAGCAATGAATCGATTCGGCCGAAACAAATGAAAACCCGAACTAAGAAGCTTACATTGAGCCAATCTCTGTAGTCTGTAGCTGGGGCTATCGAGCTGATATTTCAGGTGAAAATTTTCTTGATTTTAATTTCTTACTATTTTTTCTCATAAACGTTTTTGAAAGCAAAGTTCGTAAAACTTATGCTCTTTCTTCGGGTTTCAGGTGATAATAGTAGTAAATCATGCCGGACACGCAGGCTCTTGTCAATGACTTTCTTACCAAGCTTAAAAAGCGGTGACGTTTTCTGAAGAGTGGAAAAAGGCTGTATATGTATATGTATATGATATATTGTCATTGTAAGAGCTGAATTTGTTTGTTTTGCGTTGGCAGTAGGATGGAGGGGTCTCAGGCGACCGCGAGGCAGACGGCGGAACTGCTTCGTTCGGTAATTTCGCAGCAGCGCGTGCCTTACACTAACCAGGCTGGAGCATTGATTAATGCTGTCAGGGCTGTAGGCGAGCAGCTCATTGCTGCCAATCCTGTTGGTTCGTTTTCCAGATTATTAGTTTCCTGCTCTAAAATTTCAGTTCACCAAAAATTGATTAAATCAATATACGATTTTTCTTTTTTCTTTTTTTGTAAAGCAGAAAAGGAAAAGGAAACAGTCACAACATTGCTTATTTCTGTTTTTTCAAAATTGCTTGTTATATTGACCACAAAGTAATTATCTTTTGCGTAGGATGCGTACAACTATAACATTTTACACAATTTTGATTGAAGTGTTGGCATCATGAACGGATGTTATTGTAGAGGGTAGTTTCTTTGTGGTGGGTTTATTTTTATGGACAGGAGCTTATGTAGCGGATATAGAGCTAATATTATGCTTCTTAAGCAAAACCAACATGCACAATTATTTTGATAATCTAGCATCAATGGTCAATTAGCTCTTGTAGTTTATCTGCTGTGGGCATGTCAATATTGCTTTCACGAATTAATAGAGTCCTTAGATAATTATCCATGAGATTGAGGTTTTGTAACATTACTGGTGCTTGGGACTTGAACTTGCATTTGTTATGGGCATGCATTAGATAATCTAGCATACACTAATTAATTGTACGTCAATGGCAAATATTCTCATTTCCCATGAATCATGTGGAAGAAACTATAGATTCCCTTGTTGGAAATGGTAATACTCACTGTCATATGGATCCTGCGTTGCTCAGAAATATTTCCTAATTATATTTGGTAGCTTATTATGAATGATTCTTTTGTTTTCTTTTCTCCTTAGGGCTTTCAAAATATCTCGCCCAGAATTTTTCTAACATTTTGTTCTGTTTCCTTTTCCAAAATTGAGTATGATTTATGTTCTCCTTTGTTTGTGTTTTGTTTTCTTCTCTTCTCTGATAATACTATATGAATGTTGTTGCAGAGCTTGCTGTGGGTAATATTGTGAGGCGTGTTTTGCACATCATTAGAGAAGAGGATCTGTCTTTGGCAACGGCTGCTATTGCTGGGCTGAACTTGTCAGCTGTAAGTGATGATGAAGATGATGGTGATAGAGATGATAACTCATTTCTATCAGCAGCTGCTGTTGCTGCTGCTGCTGCTAGAAGTACTTTGCGCCCACCTTCTTTGCAAACCCTGCTTGAAGATGTGCCTGATTCTGCAGTGGTTCCCCACACTTCTTCATCTGGGGGTGATTCTGAAGGAAAAAGCAAATGTGAGCTATTTTCTGGTTGATAAATGTTTCTGAGAATTCTTCTATCACGGCATCTTCTGTTGGTGCTGAATTTCTGATATTCCCATTGATATCTGCTTCAAATAAATGTCACTTTTTGACCTTTTGTTTCTATATGCAATTGAGTGTATCTTGGTGACATGACATGTGGTGATAAGCTAGTGTTGCTGAATGTTTTGGCAATGACTATTTTGTAAATTTGAAAGCCTTGTGGTAGTCAATAGTTAATAATTTAATATCATTCACAGCTGCTGATAAAAATTCTAGAAGTCGGAAGCTGAAGCATGATATTATTGAAGCAGTTAATGAACTTATTCAAGACATTGCCACCTGCCACGAACAGATTGCTGAACAAGCAGTGGAGCATATACATCATAAGTAATTTTTCTTTTTCCTGAATTTCAGTTATTCGATATGTTCTCTCTATCCTTTCTTTTCTCGCTTGTAATGAATGTATTTCTAGAAGAACTGGAGTCGGCACCTTTCATTTGAAAAACATTAAAATAAAAAGGTGAACACAAACCATAGGCATCTTAGCAGCCCTCTTGGAGCAAGCACAGAGTTGGCCTGTTACCAAACTGGTTAACTTTTCGGTTGTGAGCCTGAACTCTAGCACCCTTTAATCTTGAGTTCCTGACTGCTGTATATTTGATTATATTGAGGACTTATAATGGTTTGAGTTCTATGTTCTCTGTTGTGTTAACACTCAAATGTTGGCATTGCATGGTCTTGGTGCATTTATTTTGGGGAGAATATTGTTTACTCCCTTGTTTTTTGCCTTCAAATCAGTAAAGTCAATTTTCAGAAATAGTGAAATGCCCCTCTGAAATGCCCGTATGTGCCCCTTTTTCCCCTCTCAGTACCCTTTTTTTCTGCCATAAGAGCAAAGCAAATGTATAAGGGGATGCATTTGACTGTGTCTCAAAATCAATGGACTTGTTGACTTTAATGCAGTAGGAAATGATATTTGCCCTTTATTTTGCTCGCATGGTGAGTGCACTTAGTCTTATGAATTTGAAATGATCAAAGACAGCAATATGTAGAACTTTTAGTTTTGGGATTTTACATATTGTACTGGCTTTCAGGGTCAAAGTGTGGATGGGAAAGCTATTTTATGTTGGCAGTATACAAATGTTTGGTTCAGTATTCTGTATTGAAAATGCCGTGATTTATGGCCTATATCTTGCCCACTGTTTAGAACTAGGTGAACATAGGAAGGTTGAGGGATTTTTGGGTATCGAAAAAAAAAATTTAGTCAATTTATGACACATTATATATGTTCTCTTGTATCTAATCTCCTTTACTGACAAATGACAAGGCATGCGCACCTGTACGAGCTTGTCTCTATGCTTCTCCATCTATGTCTCGTCCTAGCATTTCCTACTTTCATTATTTTAACTAATAAATGTATTTTTAGTGAGGTAATATTAACTCTAGGAAGTTCAAGAACAGTGTTGGAATTTCTTTGTGCTGCAAAGGAGAAAAGAAGATCATTTCGAGTATTTGTTGCAGAGGGTGCCCCAAGGTTTGTGCAAGTGCTGGCTATTTGTTGCTTGCAAAGAAACTTTTCTCTGGCTATATCTCTAATGTTCTCTTTCCCTCCTCCTCTTTCCCTCACTTTCTGTTTTGTTTTTTGTCTTCAACTTCATGTTTTATTAGGTATCAGGGGCATCTGCTTGCAAAGGATTTGGTTGCAAGAGGCTTACAGACCACAGTAATTACTGATTCTGCGGTTTTTGCCATGATTTCCCGAGTGAATATGGTATGTCCGAGCCATTTTCACATTTGGCAATGGATTTCCTGAAATGTTTTCAGCTCATCTTTGAATTTGCAATGTGAAGGTCATAGTGGGAGCTCATGCTGTCATGGCTAATGGTGGGGTTATAGCACCTGTTGGGATGAATATGGTTGCACTTGCAGCTCAGAAGCATGCTGTCCCTTTCGTTGTACTTGCCGGTAGTCACAAGGTATTTTGGGTGCAACAACTACGTAGCCAGAAATTTTAGCAAAAATAAGTGGCCCATTCTCATAAACTGCTATTCCTAAATTCATAGATTTGTTTATTCACTGTGGTGGAGTTAAGCTGCTGTTCAATTATTCATGTGGTGCAAATTTCCGTCTGATGGGATATAGATGAAACGTATCACTAATGTAAGACAAGTATTTGTGAGATGCATATTTGTTTACAAGTATTTGGGTAAAAGCTCATAGTTGCATGGGTGGATAGACATGTACATATTTGCAATAAATTGCAGATAATAATGAGTTATCAAAATTGTTCGATACTTGGATATGCTAATCTGAATGAAATAGGTGGAGAAAAGTTGGGAGTGAGATAATATACATATATATATATATAAAATCAAGAATGAGGTGGACCAGTTGTCCATGCAAGAAAAAATAGCCTGATATATGGCAGAATTTCACTGTGAATATTTAATTAAAGTATAATAGGTCTTGCGGTTCCACAGGATCCAGCTATCGTATTAACAATCAAAATATGGTCCTAAGAAAAAAATCTCTATTTGACAGTGATAGGATTCCAGAGTGATAAGGATCTGGGTAAGCAGTTCTTGAATTTTCTATAATCCAGCATGTGCAGAAAATTTTAAGATCGGTACATTTAATAGGTAGATGTGCACATAGGAGCAAGTGTTACTTGTTGAAACTTGTGATTTGTTAGTTGGTATCTCATGTGCAGGTCCAGTTGATCTCTGAAATCACAATCTTTTTGATGCATCAACATTTTTGAGATTGAATTTAGCATAATATTCTCTATTAATATTTTGTATGGTTAAAAAAAGCTCTACATAATTATGTTTTTGTTGGATATTCATCATTGAACTCCTGTACTTTGGTCTCATGCTTAGTCTGGTCCACTGATATATGTTGTTCGGTCTTATATGCAGTTGTGCCCCCTGTATCCACACAATCCTGAAGCCTTACTGAATGAGTTGAGATCCCCATCGGAGCAGCTGGATTTTGGAGAATTCTCGGATTGCATGGATTTTGGAAGTGGCACTGGTTCCCCACTCCTTCATGTTGTAAACCCAACATTTGATTATGTGCCACCAAGGCTTGTTAGTCTTTTTATTACTGACACGTAAGTTCAAATGCTTTTCAGGAAAGTGGAACTTGAGAGACAAAAGTTCTACATCCTACGTGTCTCTTTGATGCAGTATGTGTTAGATGTTTGTTGGTAGGACTTTTGCAAAGTCCATCCCGCCAAACTACCTTATATTTGAAGCGTGAATTAAGTTGATATAACCTATATTTTATCATTATGGAGCATTGGCTGGTCTCATTGAAATGGTTGATTGTTTTCATGTAGAAGTCTAGTTTTAACTCAATATATAACTTTTCATTCCCTAGTTATTTCTATTCGGTTTTGCTAATTTCTTTATACTTCACAGGGGAGGGCACAATCCTTCATACATGTATCGGCTTATTGCTGATTATTACTCAGCTGATGACTTGGTGTTGCAGCGAAGACCTACTGTGGGGAATTGACTTCACATTACTAGTGTTTTATGGTACATTCAGTAAGTAATCTTGCTGCACCAATAGTCTGGCAGATAATAGTTAATTTAATCCTGATAATGTCATTAAGTTAAACCTTGAGGCGGAAGTTGAGTGGTCAGGCCTGTTGCCTTTTGCGTAGTGGGTTCTGGGAAATTCTGGGTTATCAATGTTCTATTTTCTGGTTGCAACAATTCAGAGATGCACAAGTGAATGCTCTTCTTACTTAGTGTATCTGTTTTTAGCTTGACTTGGTCAAATCTTTCTCAGGTTGCTCGGAATCTATTTTGAAGAGAACATTGGATTTTGGATTTAGAGTGTGAGAAATTTCAAATCATTGAATTTGGAACTGTTCTGATTTCTGAAACAAAGTTTGCGAAAAAGCAATTATGAGGCGGACGGCATGGTCTTGGACAAAAGACAATAGAATGGCTTTTTTTTTCCCCCGAAATTATCAAGCAAAAAAAGAGGGGAAGAGCTGTACTCTATGTGAGCTAGTTTTCGTGATTAACAGGGTGAAAAGCCTAGCGTTGTATTCTGTATCAATAATTTTTAACATATACAAGCACAGGATATTATTGTTGTATTGGATGTTGCTCGTAATTTTGATAGTAGATTGTAGCCGGATGCTGGTTTAGCTGTTCCTCATTATTAATTTTGTACTATTTCTTTGTGCCATGAAAATTAACGGAAACGTGACGAATTGGGGAAAACGGAGCAGGTGAAACATCTGTCTGTTTTTTGTTTCCTTCTTCTAACTTAATATCACATCCCATATCTCCTTTGTAGCCCACAAGAACACGACAGTGGCCCTCATTAATTGTCACTCATCAATCAGATATATCATTGGAGGCAGGCGGTTCCTTAGACTCGGTTCCATCACCAACACTAGCATCTGCGCTGGCTGACTAGGACTAGATTTGGTAATTTGTCTTCTAGAATTTGACTGTAGAACTGCCAATACCTTTCTACGGGCAGACCTTGGACAACATTCCATAAACTCGCAAGAGGGGAGGAATTGGACATTGTTTAGCATGCACTGTAATTTGACACCTCGTATTATACTTTTAACCTAACATCCTTCAACCTAGAAACTTCAAATGTACCAACATTAAACTTGCAACGACCTTAGCAGTTTGAGAGTTGTGACGTGCCAGTTTCGCTACAGCACCCGCTGCTCTAGCTAATTAAATTGTCCCCCCTACCCTTTGCTAGTCTTCTTTCTATGTTATTTATGGCCGCGCCTAAGGGCATATTGGGGTGAAATTGATTCATCTCTGTCTTTTTGATCAATCAGAAGCCCTTCCCAAACTGTACAAGCTTCTTCCAACGCATCCGGCTGTCAACAGATAACTTTGCCTCATAATTGGATTCTCCAGGCAGGCCGTGATAATGTTTCAGAGGCTGAGTGCTAATGCACTTCATCCGGGATGGGCAAACGGGACCCACTCTTCGAGATGTCAAGGAGATTCAGCTCTGGGCAACGATTCGGCTAGCTATGAACATCGAGTTGTACACGGATGAACCGGCGGTAGACCTAATCTACGATCAGAGTCTAATCCCAGACAGAATCAGTTCAAATGAGGAAAACAGACCCATAAATCAATGATTCTCTCACCAGCTGAAGTGCTCTGTAATGTAGCTGATTCCTTGCGTGGTCCTTGAGTCCAGTTTCTCTACCTGGGGCTGGGGACATTAGCTTCTTCTCCAGAAAACTCGGGATTCTCCATGAGAAGCTTAAAGAATTGTCTATCTTTAAAAGTCTCTCATCTTGTAGAGGCACGAAATGGAATATGATCGTGACCGGAAGAGCAAAACTTTTCTACGTCAGGCTTTCTCTCGTAAAGCCAAAGACGCCCCAAGACTATCAACTAAACACCAAACAATCAACAAAGGTTACTAACTGAAACTGCATTCGAGAAAATAAATTGTAAAAACTGATTGCACAAGCGAAACCAGGACAACGAGGCTACTTTCTAGGCTAAAACCAAGAGAACCCAAAAAAAAAAAAAAGAAGAACCACTGCAACTGCAAATATATTGAGAAATCAACAGTATCTTTTCAACTACAGATAATTTTACATACAACAGGAATACAATCATCACTGATGGTCTATGTCGATATCAAACCAGAAATACAGGCAGGTCCTAGCATAAATAACACGAACTCGCTGCAGCACTAAGTCTCCACTTGTCAAAACAGCCTTAGCACCTCCTTCAATCTGAGTTTGCAAAACAGAAACGCTATCACCATTACTCTTCCCTGGAGTCGGTGTAATACAGCTCCGAGCTGTACTAACAATAGGGCATGAGAGATAATCCAATGGGTTTGATTCACATTGAAGTATGCACCCATCTATAATTAGCCTTCCACTCCTATGGAGCAGGCAGCAACCAAGCTCTGCCTTCACGGTTAAATTAGCCAGCTTGCAGGTGGAAAGAAACTCCAATGCACTACAAATAAAACAGATATTGCATACATAATTGTGTTGCTTTAGATGACATAGCGGTGATTTTATAGGATCGCACTCCAAATTTTTAGACAACAAAGCCTAAAGGAAAATTGGCTTGGCATAAAACCACTTCACCTTAACCGATACAGGAATTTCATTGAACTACAGTAGCCAGCACATCACTCCTTTCAAGTTATGTCTTGATTTATTATATCGTCTCACAAAATATATGTCTTCCAATATGACACGTCACTAGATCTATCTAGTTGTGAACCATGCTTGAAGCCTGGTATCTAGGCATCACCTCTAATTATAGGTATGTTCCTTTAATCCAACAATACGGAGGGGCACCTCATCCCCGCTAAGATTATCTCCACAAAACAATATAAAATTGAAAGAAACAAAAACCAAGAAGTTTACCAACCTGTCCGAACCTCGAGAGCAGACCACCGCTGTTTCATCTGGATGCTCGCCTCCACCAATCTGGAAAAAGTAAGTTGTGATAGAAAGAGGAAAATATGGAACATATTTTTTGATGATAGAGATCTTATTCTTTCTCCTGCTATAGAACCAAGTAGAGGAAGTGGGAAGCCATGCTTTTATTTTCAATAGGTGATAACTTTAGTATGAGTGATACAGAAGAGAAACCAAGAAACTGAGCAAGTAAGAAGTAGCCCATCTCTAATATGTGTGCTGAAAGCAAATTTGTGACTCTAAGCAAATAAGAGCTTACACAATAATACAAGTAAATACTAAAGGGAGTTAACTAAGTTTAGAAAATCAAATCCAAAAGTGCTGGTATGGAAGCACAAATTGACTAACAGCCATCAGCACAAATATACAAGAATAGATGCACTTTTCCATTGCCGCAGATCTCTGGTATAGGTTATTTGTGGATTTTACTTTTCCGGATGGCAAGCCATTCAAACCTTTTTTAAAAGACATCAAAACCTTGGGAGCAAAAAGAAAACCAACTGCTGCACAAAATTGTCCAGTGATGACCTTTTTATGGCTGGATGTTATTCTACTATGCAACACGGTCATATTTTGGGTTTCTCTGTCTTTAGAGTTAAAAAGTACCTTTTGTCTTTTGTCTTCATTGGAAAATATTAAAATATGACTAGGAGTGACTGCAAGGGTATATATCTACGATCGAGAATCAAGAATGATTAGATATTGGCCAAGCTAAAGCCTCTCCGAAATTTATAGGAATCAAGGCACACCCTACTTTGAATTCAAAATACAAATATGAAACAACCTTTTACAAAACAATCCACATACCAGGCACAGTGGTTTTTTAATCTGAATATTACAGGCAAGATGGCTGCCACCTGCTGCAATTAAAATCGTGTCGCCAGGACTAAAAGGAACAATGTGAAAATCAGGTTTTTGTAGACCAGTATGTCCTAAGAATCAAATAAAGGCAGTTTGCAACTTTACAAACCTTGCTGCAGATACAGCTGTCTTAAGGTCTGGGAATACACCAGGCATGGATAAATCTTTGACAGACCGATCTACCCGCAGCCACATGCGAGGGTGACATGCCAAGTAATGCCATCTGTGGCAAACGAGGGCTGTGTTATACCGATCTGCAAGCTCCATGGCAATTGTAAAGGTAATCGCATAAAATTATGTCATACATGCATTTGGCAGTGACAATAAAGATGGTTATTTAATCATTTATACAGTCAAAAAACACATCTAAACCCAAAATAATCGCCACAAACACACTTGAATAAAGTCAGAATAAACAAATGTGAAACAAAATAAAAATGAATGATTAATTCAGTATAATGAAGTAATATAGTGGATATCATTTGTCTTGTGTAAGACACCAAATAGCCAACCAAGCACCCAAAACACATCATATTGGCAAACTCACTCAAGAGCATTCATTCAACCAAAGAAGCCCTGATGCGCTTATTTTATTTGTAGCTGCTAATTTGTACAATTGCATTGAATCTTCTATCTTTTATTGTTATTATTATTAGTAGTAATAATAGTAGTCTGGAAAACCTTCTAAAAGCATATGCCATACCCGATTATTCTATGATCAGCTAAAATAAAATGCAAGGTACAAAAAAACTTGGTTCCACAGAAGTCAAAATGGGAAGATTTGTAGAGTTGCATGTATACACTAACAGAGGTAAATCAGTGAAGTAAAGCCAAGATTAGCTAGGCACTAACAGAAAGATATTCACATATTACCCATGTTTTTGTAAGGTAAACAGACTCAGCCACCTGAGTCATCTATCTTATAGATAAAAGAGATGCCATTTTGAACTCAAGGTCACAGCAGAATATAAAATTAACATTAGCGCCACACTGGAATCAGACTAACACCTTAAAACGTTCATGAAGTTACACACACACACACACAAAAAAGAACCTCTCGAAAGTGAAAATAAAATTCATGAAAATACATAAATTGGGAAAACCCCATTAGGTAGAATCACCATTCCAACACGAAACCCTAATGCAACTCCCAAGAAGCCAACGAAAAAAAAAAAACTCCCCTAAAAGCTTAATAACAGTAAAATTTGATACGAAAGACATGAATTTGTTTTAAAACAAATAATTGAAGAAGTTCAAGAGCAGTCACCTGGAATAGGGGATAAGAAGCTAAAGATGTGCATAAGGCAGCCATCATCGAGATTGTTTATGGGGGCAAAACAAGATTTCTGCTTCACATTTCTGGTTTTGTATCGCTTAATGCTTCTTCTGTGCATCTTGTCTGCGTTTACTTCTTCCTCTTCCATTTCTTTCCTTCAAGCTCCAAAGTCGACAAGAATTAAGTAGATCGCTTTGCCTTCTGATATTTGTTATCAAGTACCAACCGACACGCCGATACTACCCGATATTTTCATTAACAAAAAACCGACATGACGTCCGTAACCACCAAAATATGGTTTTAACTAAAAATAAATAAAAACAGAAACAAAACGTCGTCGTTGTCAAGCAATCGATCATCACCGTCAATCACTTATTATAGTTGTATCCGCCAAATAAACGATCCTGATCTCTTAAATCCACAAGCTGCAAAGTGAATTACATTGCACCAGAAAGGAAACCCTGAAAAATTGTATTTTATTCAACACCAACTATTCACTTTTCACTAAACGCACACAGTACGAAGAATCAAGAAAGCTAGCGAAAAATTCAAGAAAATGGCGGCGAAAACCGGCGGCGACGACAGCAATGGCGAGTGCTTAACCAGGAAGGTGGTGGAAAAAGAGAGCATGGATGGTTATAGGTATTACCTCTCTCGGCGCACCGTTTTGGAGATGCTCAAAGACCGCGGTTACGACATTCCCGACTCGGAACTCAGCGGCTCACTCACAGAGTTCCGTTCTGTTTTCGGTGACAAACCTGACGTCGAACGGCTGCGTCTTTGCGTTCCCCTGCTTTCCAAACCCTCCAAAAAGGTAATCTTTTTATTTTTACATTTTTGTTTATTTTTAAATTTTCTATATCCATGCACATGCATGGTACTGTTGAATGCATTTTTTATTATTATTCTATTTTTTTCAGATGCTGGTTATCTACATGGGGAAGGAAGAAATCAGAACGCAAATTATTCGGGGTATTTTCGGTCAAATTGTTAACAAAGAAAGTCTACATGGACTAATACTAATCCTGCAAAGCAAAATGAACCATGTTGCACGGAAAGAAGTGCGAAAATTCCATTCTAAAGTTGAGATTTTCCAAGTAAGTTCGTTTACCTTGTTTTAAGTTTTAGGCTGGGATTTTCCGAAACTTCTATGGGTGTGTGTAAGTTGGGCTCAACCTTTGAGACTATTGATGCTTAGAGGTACAATGTTAAACCCATAAATCGAAATGTCTCAAAAATGTGTTTGAATTGTCTAATGGAAATACTAGCATGGTGTGTGGAAAATTCCTAATCCATATTAACATAAAATAGTTGTAACTCTTTGCTTATCATTGCTTTAGATGCAAAGTATAAGGTGAAGCTCCTAGAAAGGCGAACAAAGATGTTGAAACCGAATTAGAATCCATGCTTCAAACAGAATTTTAAGAGTTCATGTTTTCTCAGTGTGGTGCCAAAAGGATGCACATGCGCTAAGTTTTTTTCTCAATTCTGTGATTTGGTTTATCATTTTGTGCATCTATTTATCTAAATTCCTGGACTTCTCCTTGTACGTGGTAAAAAGACAACCACTTTAGCAGGAAGTTATCTGTGAAATAGGGGTGTTCCAAGAATTTTGCAATATAATTATTCAGTTTGGTGTTTCCCACGTTAGGGAGAGGTGGATGCATTCCCATAAATTGCTTTATCTTCCTGTTTTCTTTCTTTGCTTCACTGATAATATTGTCATTAGCAATTAAGAAATATGCTTCTGCAAGCTCTTCAGTTTTCCCTGAGGCAGCACTAACACTTTTTGGTTCATGACATGCATTCCATATTCAATTTAACGTTATGTGTAAAGAAAAAGTTACAAAAATGACAACACTGGATATTTTGATTGAAAAGTTTGATGTTTGCTATGCCCCTTCACTGCTAATTTTCTATTCAAGGTCATCAGTTGATGTTGCATGATATGTTTTAAGAATGCTGCAATTTAAAAAAGAAAAAACCAAGAAACATTTTAAGATTGATGGTTAAGATCAGCTAAGAAGTGGCAAGTACATATTCCACTGTGTATGATAGCAGTAGTGGACTAGTAGCCATATATCCTTAAGGTTGATGTTTATATAATATTTTTTGCCTCTGAAGGTAATGAATGCTTAATTCAATCTTTAATGTTTTTGATACTTTGAGACTGCTCAACTTCGATGGCTTTTAGCCAATAAAGTTTACCATTCTATTTTTCTATCATCTTATGGCCCCTATTCCCTTAGATCACTGAGTTGTTGGTTAATATAACAAAACACATCTTGGTACCAAAGCATGAGTTGCTGACTGTTGAAGAGAAACAGAAATTGCTGAAGAAGTACAAGCTGGAAGACAAACAGGTAACTGCATTTGTTGAATAAAATTACGCATTCATTGGTGTTCATATATAGACTTAAACATGTCCTTAGGTATAGGCATAACTAAGGGCCGAAGGAGCTTTTTTTGATATGTAATCAATGTATATTTGTCAGGTAGAATTTGTAGGTGAGTTTGAAGCTTGGAAATCGGCCCAACTTTAGTAGTCCAAGGTTAGGGTCCATCTGATATATAATTAATTAACAGTACCGAAGTCGATTTTTCTGGCCATCGAAATTTAAATTAAACCTGCGACAAACTAGTGGAGATGCCTTTTTCTGAATTCTAGGCCATGTACAGAAAGGAAAACTTCTCTTTGTACTCAAATCAATTCATCAAATTGAAAAGTCCAATCTGTCTAAATAATATGTAATTTGCAGCATACACATTGCTAGTCAGAAACAGACATCAGCAAGTTTATGTGTTATGACGCTGGAAGAAAAAACTTATGCTACAGTAATGAATATGGTGGATATATTCTTTTAACTGGGTTCTTTTGTCACATTACTGCACATAAGTTTTTCTGTATCTTGTGCGATTGATCAAACTGCAGCACCAATTCTATCTTTTATGTTCATGTCTACCTTTCAGCTTCCTCGAATGCTACAAACTGATGCAATAGCACGATACTATGGACTGGAGAAGGGGCAAGTGCTGAAACTTACTTACCGTGATGGAATCACTGAATCTCTTGAAACCTATCGCTGCGTTCTCTGATGCTTCCATCGGAACAATGTCCTGGTTAAACCAGCGCCTACATGCACCATAGTTACATTGTACATGGATGAAAAGATTCACCAGGGCATACACTGGCAATATGCATCTGTACAGGTGAACTGAAATGTATATTTGACCAGTTTATATTTCAGAAATTCAAGTGGCATGAAACTTCAGAATTTGATTTTGGTAATTGAGATTCCTTGCCCATAATATATTGCATGTTTGCTGGCTGCTTTGAATGCATAGTTGCCATGTTCCACATTGACGTGGAAGGGGTATCTTAAATGACTTTTTTTAACAGTATCTTAATTTCTGAAAACCGTTTCAATTTACGGAACACTCAGCACCTTAGCAATTTGGATTTTAAGATGGATCAAGTACCAAACATTTCGTTAAAAAACCGAGTCTTTCAATCAGTAACGAGTAAAACCAAGTCCTTGGGTTCAAATCTTAACTCAAAAACTCTTTAACATCCATTGAAACTATAAAAATTTTGAAATACCTTGAACAAAATTGGATATCTTGTTTGTGTAATAGTTAATAGCAACAAACAGATAATCGTACAAAGGATGATATTATCAATAGAACCGAGTACTATGTTAATATCAGAACGCGCAAGATCACTTCTGAAATCATACACCAATAGTTAAAATTTTACTTGGAAAAAGAAGTATGTGTGTAATAATAAGATAGAAGCGATTGTGTCTCCGAGCAGCCCATCAAGTTTCGCAATGAGCTCTTTTTGGCAACGCCACAGAAAATTACGAAAACATCTTTCTGCCGACACTTAAAAGTAGACAGAAGAGTGCTTCACACCATCACACATCACGGATAGTCTAGACCAAACTACACATTGACATGAGGCAACACCTCCAGTATGGTGTTTACACAGCAGCACTTGAGACTGAAATGCTTAGTTATAAAAACAGGAACTTGAAACACACACTTGCGCGACTTTGAGACATCATATAGTTGTGTATCCTCTGAGATAAGGCTCTTTGACGCACTTGATAAGCTTCAGTAGGCTGACTGGCGTTTTAAGACTCCAAGCTCACACTTGATTCAGATCGAGTTGGCTGACAATAAAAGAAAACATTGGCATTACAAGCAAATCCGTGTGGATATATAAGAGAGAGATAACAAACAATATGGAAGTAATAAAGGAAGGAATTACCCTTACAGAATTCTGAGACATTTTCTTCAGTGAGAGGCTTCAACCTCAGCGGCTCCGCCATCCGCAGGTCCATAGTATGATGCATCCTCTGAGGTGTCTATGCGGGGACTGATTTTAAACTGATCCAGAAGCTGTGGCTCAGGCATCGAACAGGGTTCTTTGGGTCCTTGTTGAGGACAGTTTTGCGTAAGTTTAGAACACTCCAGCATGCACTCTGTTGGCAAGTTCAATAAATTCATTGTTACACCTTCACATGGGAATTTAGTAGAAGCTGGTGATTCGGGTGTCTCAAGATGCTTTCCTGCAAAGTCCAAGGGCCTATGGAAGAGCAAATGAGCCACAATCCGATCAATAGGATTGGTCCCTGTTTCTGCATCAGGCATTCTAGCAAACCTGCATTACCATGACAATCAGAAATGAAAACTGAAATGATGTTGGGATTTTGTATATGAAACAGCGATAACTGCATCAGCAGCAGAACTGGAAATTTCTTTAGAAAGGGCAACTTGGCATGATAATCTCATATCATCATTGTTAAATGGCTCTCCTATATATACCATCTAAGTGATGAACCATAGATTTATCCACAACTATCTAAAGCAACCAACTAAAGAATGTAAAAGAGAAAAAAATGAGAAAAAAACATAAATCAATATATAAAGGGAATTTACTGACTTCTTTTATCACGTCATAGATGAAAAGGGGGGCAGTAATGCCGATTAGCCAAATTACTTTTCTGCTTTTTGTTAAAATAAAGATAGACGGATAGGTCCACAGAAGAGCTAATTTATATCAGCAAAATTTTTAGGGTTAAAGTTGGTTAAACTAAACAAAGTGAAAAAAATAATCAACTTGAATGGCAACACGTGAAAATTTTGAAGGTTTACTAACCTGCCAGAGGGGCTAATTTCTGCATTTGCAACAACTTCAGGTTCATCCCTGCTACTTTTGTTAGTGCTACTTGCATCACTAGAATGCCTCTGCAGTGCACTTTGTGCCAACCGGAACAAACTATCCCGTATACATAGTCTTATTCTGAGATCCAACTGTTACAAAAAGAGGATTGCTATCTTCAACTATTCCAAATTACCATACAAGGAAACACAATAGCGAGCAAATTAATCATACCTTGGCAATTACATCTTGAAGATGGTAAAATATTGTGTCTGCCACCGGATAGTTATCAACTGACAAACAGATTGTATTGGAGTCATCTTGCTCTACAGGTGAGTTTGGATCAACCGAGGGAAGAGGGCTTAGCTCTCCGACTTCAAGAACAGCTCCCTCAACAGGCAGATTTTGGTTTCTGTGGAACTTCTGAGGGTTGGAATGATCTATAGAGGACACTTGATGACTGAATTGCTGCTGCTGTTTCTGAATGGCAAGCATTGCCTGCAATTGTTGCCGCCTCCTCAATTTTTCAATTTTTTCTTGAGGTGTCATAGTCAAAGGTTTTGCAGGAGCAGCTGCTGACTTACTTACAGGATTTGCTTTACCTGGTGAAACTTCGTAGCAAGAAGGCAAACTTTGTTGCTTAAATTTCCCAGACTGAATGTGGGACAACACGGGCATGGAAGGATATGGATTTGTAATATTCCCATATGTAGATGGGGTCGGAAATGAACTGGAGATGTGCTGGCACCGCAAAGTCTCAGATTTTGGAAGCTGCCTCTGTTGACTAAGAACTGAAGAAGGTGAAGTCTGTGGCATCGTGTGAGCCAGTTGGTTCACATATTCTCCAGATGGACTTCCAGTTAGAGAACAGGTACCATACAAATCTTGCAACAACTTAACCTCACTTTTATCTTCCAACTTTTTCTGACCTTTCAACAGATTCTTTTGTTTGTATCTCTGTACACATGGAAAAAAGATAAAAAGTAGGAAATTTCTGGAGTAAGAAATAAGAATACAACTTTTAGCTTTTATATGTCTCAAAAGGTTTACTTTTCCTGTAGTGTTTTAGCAAAAGATGTACTGTGTTTTGTGCCATAATTTGCCAAAATCATCTTCCGCAACAACACCAGCTCCTAGCATCATTGGGTGCAGGTATACATCAAAATATTTAAGATGCATACTCAATTTTTTTGCATATACATCCCTATCAGCAATACAGGGGAAATAGAAGTACCTTATCTGCAAAGTTGTCAAGAGTTGCAACATTTTTGTCGACAAGGCTAGAGTTTGATGCAGTGGCCTTCTTCTCAGTATCCAAATAGGTCTGTAAAACCGAAATAAAATTTATGGAATTTATATTGATTCATTTATTCAAGTTCAAACATGAACATGTTAAGAACTTATCATTTAAGAAAACTGATTTTATAACCTTCTCCTTCCCCGTGGGCTTACTTTCACCTCCAGCATATTCTACATGATCCAGGATTGAATGTGCATTTTGCAGATCATGAGCAGGATTATTCAGTTTCGCATGGATGAGGGTTAATAACTGATCATCTGGTCGCTCAAATTCTGATTTGATTTCCACATGTTCAGATGTATTCTTCAGGGGTCCTAACTCCAAACTTGGGGAGTCCTCAGACAAGGGAAAAGAGTTTACTGGGCTGTTAGTTACATCTTTAGAAGAAGTCCATAGCCCATCAGCACTACCAAGACTTGCATGGCCAAATATAGGGTCATCATTGCTGCAAAATATCACTTGTGAGGATACTGAGTCAGATAGATACCATTATGTTCAATATTGAAATTAAAAATGATAATAATAATAATAAGAAAAGAAAAGAAGAGAAATATAATTTGAGGAATCTTTTCAGAATAACACAAGGTCAGAAAACTCAACAGAAGCTGGTACTGACATCGGACAATCAAATGATTTATCTGATACAGACTATTAGGCTATGCTGCAAGTGATGCCTTTCAATTACAACACAAACTGTCCAAATCATGGCTTTCTGTTCTACTTTAGGACACAGAAAGAGAGGGAGAATGAAATAAAATATTTCTTGGATAATTGCAAAACAACCAAGGTTCCAATCAGGAGTGGGAAGACAATGTTTCATTTAGCTACAGAGAGAATGGTACAGAGATTGTGCATTACCTGAAAATTCGGTCAAGATCATCAAAGCTTCCTATGTTATCCCAGCTATAGTCAACAAAATCACCTTGGTCTTTACCTTCTTGGAAACTTTGCAAAATTTCACAATCTTTGTCAAGTTCAACTTTCACTGCTGTTAAAAGTACAAGGCATTATGAGAAATTGTAATGCAATAAACCAAATCATGCTACTGTCCATTCCAGAAATGTCCTTACCACCACTCGTTGAATTACACTTGGTGATTGCAGTTATTTTGTTAGAAACTTCTCTACCCATGGGTTCCTCACTAGTTCTGGCATCATTAGGTAAAGACAAATCAGACCATGAGCCCATGCCTAATCCGGATGCAGAGCTCCTTTCACCTGAGTTAAAATTGGAACGGCTCTGTGGCTTTCTACCATTATAATCAATTTTAGCCCCAGTTGTCTTCCTCTCAGCAGGCTTAGTAGTTGTAGATTCTTGACTCCGCTCCTTGTTATGACAATTTTCACTTTCCTCTTGATATGGCACAATATGGTCTTCGTTGTCCCCAGCCTCACCCCATATTATGTTCGTAAGCTGAAATAAAAGTGTCAAGATTCTGCATAAGTGACAACTTGCCAGACAGCAAATTTACAAGCAGTTCAAGACCACAGTGTTCTGTAATTGAATAGTGATGATGATGAGTGAGAAAAGAACTAGAGCATATATTTTGGTATCATTTCTGTTAAGTTACTAGTTAACCTAAAAGCTTAAACTTGAACGCAAAGGCCCAAAAAGTAGTATTCAAATGATAATAGTCAAGTTTTAAAACTCTCTCTCACTTGCAAGGTTGGACTCATAGGTTGGACTCATTTAACAGGTTTGTCGCACGGATGATAGATCCAAGTATCAAACACAAGCAACCCACTTAGCTTAGTGTAAATCACAAATTTAATTAATCAACAGAATATTGGAGGGTGATTCAAACACAAAACCATGAGATCAAACTTCTTTGAAACCATGTGAAGTTGCTACTTGACCAAAAAGTTAAATTTGAAAGTAAGGACCCAAACCCAAGTATATAAAGCACCCAAACCCAAGTATTTATGCTTTAACAATCTCTAAAGACTGACCATAATAGAGTTTTCAAAATTATAATAACGAACGCACGTTTATGTGGAGAACACAAACTAAATTATGTGTTTAATTTTGTAAAGCATAAAACTTGTGCTCTCAGCAAATCGACCTAAAGTGCTTCTTGAAATTATTGAAAAGGCATGTTGTTTTCTACAATCCTTTCACTGCTAAAACTTCAACACATTGAAAGCAAGGCATGCTTGTCTAAACTTTGTTTTCTACGACTCAAACCACCCAGAAGCATTGACCTTATTTTTTCCAGTAATCAAGAACATGGATCATTCTCTGGACAAGGTCAAGGACATGGTAGAAGACAGAGAGGGGGGGGTGTGGGGGGGTGAGGGTGGGGTATAGTGGTGGTGGTGTTGGGGGTGTTGTTGTGGATGTGGGTGGGGGAATAAGAAACTGAAATGATGCATGTTAATGAAACAAATGTATGGTTACATAAGTGGACTTTATCTTAGAAGAAAAGACTATACAGCAACAAGCCTAGAAACTTTGTATCTATGTGTTATATCATCATATAAAAAAAAAAAAAAAAGAGCCTACAATGCCCCAAAACAAGATTGGCTGAACCATACAAAATATAGCACTGCCCTTTCCCAATTTGCAAGATTAAATATAAATGAGTTGCTTGAAACTCTTGATGCTCAGAGCCATATCAAATGGAAGGAACTAGTTTTGTCTCACAAGTAAAGAAACAAATTATATCTGACAAGCCAAAATTGTCTTCTTCTCTATTTTCATGTTCCAAGTCATAAATTAAAAATGATTGCCTGATAAAAGAGCCTTATATTGACCGAGATAAATCAAATTACAATAAAAACTCTCAAGGAAATATTCAGTTTATGCATAATTGTTTAACACTCAACACACAGAAGTCACAGAAACATCCACTACACAGAGAACACAGATATGCAAATAATTACCCAGAAGCCAATTCAATTCCTCAGCCCAATTTCATCCAAATATCATCTTAAAACAAAAAATAAAATTGCCTAAAACATTGAAAAGAAAAAGTGACAACAACAATTGCGTTTTTTTAGTTTAAAAGTACTGAAAGGATAAAATTCAAAACAAATTAAAAAAATAAGTTACCTCTCCGTCGTTCCAATCAAACATAGCTGAAAAACCGGCAGCAAAACACGAAGACGGTACCAAAATCAAGAACAGGTTCATACAATATTAATCCACACATCGCCAACTTTTTCCCCAGAAAATTAAAAGTAGAAAAGGGCAAAAACTAAGACAAGAAAACTAAAAACAGCATCAATATTTCACAGCAACGATCCCAGAACACTTTCTTTTCTTCTGTTCATTCACAGACAAACAAGGAAACAAAGAACAAACGATAAAGAAAGTGAAACGGAAGACATGCAAGTTACAGAAGCAAAGTGTTCCAAACAGTAACAACGAGTTTTCCAAATGAGTGCGCCCACTGTCACGTGAAGCTGATTGGCTTTCACTTGCCGAGGGTGGACATATTGGTGGACCGGACTCTGCCAGGTGGCACCCGTGTGTCTAAATCTGTGGTTAGAAAGAAGACGAGATCTATATACGAAATTCTGGAACGTGATTGGTTGGACGTTGGGCATGAATTTTCATTTCAACCCTCCGCTTCCTACGTTTATTGCTTAATTCTACTTTCATACCCTGAAGTTTCACTTCTGTCATTTTACATCCCACTGTCACATTTTTTAGGTCAAATAAACAAGATTTAATCATCTTAATATTTAAGTTTAACACTTAATTGATTTTTTTTCCTGCAATTGTTTATTGTAATCAAGAGACAATCGTCCAGTTCAAGTGATAAATTTATCTTTTAATTGGGTATTTTTATCAAAATTTAAGCCTCTATTAAATTAATTATTTGAGTAAAAATTGTGAACAAAAAATGAAAGTTTAATTCATTAGGGGGATAAATGATAAAAACACAACGACAGTAAAAAAAATTAAAAATACTACAAACTTAAAGGGTGAAGGTGGAATTAAATCTACTCTTCTTTTGTCAGGCGGAGAAATATTAAAACGGGAGTGGCTGAAGTTTGTTTGAGTGTCGTTTTCAAAGGGTGCCCAAAGGAAGTAGGGACCAAAATCTTGTGCATCTTTCTCTGTAATTAATTTTGTTTGTAAGAATGACCTCTTTTTAAAAATTAATTTGATTTGTGTCTTCTCACTCACCTCTAGCGTTGACCAAGAGTTATGATTTTTCACACCGTGTTGATCAATCCTGCTCTCTGAGAATTTTAAGATAGGGGCCAGTTCACTGCAAAAGCCACTAGACCACAAGGCCTAAATTAGTAAGCCCACGAAGCAAGTCTTGAAGACCAATTCAATACATTAGGCAAAGTTGATGCTCATGCAACACAACTTCTCAACCCATATTTCTCGGTTCAGTAACCCACGAGAGAAATGTGAGTAAATTGATGGCCTGCAAGAGACATGGATCCTAAACTCATTTCAGTACAATTCCCAGCAAATAACTCCTCCGAATACAGCAGAATTCTGGGTGTATTTTCTCCACTTTGCAGTGCTTATCTACAGGCCACTTGCCTAGTTGACTTGACTTTGTCCCCTTGCACCCAAATCTGAAGCCTAAACTCGGCTCCAGTTCTACTTTCAAATCAAATCCTTTTGAGGGAATACTTGCAAAACAGGACAGCCTCGTGTATATGCGCAAGGGACATTCATACTCCTAGCAAAGGTGCGAGGACACGTGGACGAAAAGGTTGGACAGACCTATTGACCTAATGGACAGCAATGACTTTTGAGGATAGTTCAAAATAAATAATATTAGTAAGGATAATAATTTAAAGCAAGAAGGAAGTTTCATTTGGAGATCCCACAAAGAAAAGCACTGCGTTGAGTGGGCACTTGATAGAAATAAGAAATCAGCATCAGTTATTTCTTGAGAAGATGCAGAACAAGGAGGAGTCTGCAGCGTCTTGTGAATTTGATGATTGGGCTAATTTCGGAGACGATGATATTATGCAGCGGCAGTCCGATATTAGAGCCGATGAAGCCACAAGAATCCATTCGTCGCTGACAAGGTAACAAAATACCAAACTCACTGTTATTGTTGTTTTTAATCTCGTGCATTTTAGTCGTTACTTGGGATATGGGCCTCTGTTTTTTGAGGAATTTGTTAAGTGCACCGCCACACACACACACACACACATATATATATATTCTAAAAAATAATGTCTGTATTTATGACGTGAATGTTTTTGTTGGGTTGATGTCCGAACCTATAACGAATATGAGTTGTTCTTTTGCCATGTAGTAATATTTATAATCAGAAACCACTAGTGTGGTAACTATACGGACTGGTACGGTAGCTAGAATCTGGTCTCATTGATTGCTTCTGATTGCAGAACTTGAAGGCTTTTGCACCTCTACATTGCACTTTTACTGAACAACAGTTGACTAACAAAGTTGTTGATTGTTGAATTTATGATGCTAAACTTGTTATATGTATGGTAATGTAAAATGTCAGAACAGAACTTGTCTAAACATAATAATTATTCATTCTTGGTGATGATTTCTGACAGGAACCTCCCTCTGCATTAGCATCTGAATACCAGTCACGCAGCTCAATTCTGTTGGAGAAAATAAAGGTTTTTGGTTTGTTTGTTTTGTCTAGATCGCGGGATCATTGTTGCACATGGTTATGATCCTTTCAAGCTAATTATTGTTCCTTTTGCAGGTTCTTGGTGAGCAGTATGCTGCCATTAGGCGTACACAAGGAGATGGGAACTGTTTTTTCCGATGTTTTATGTTCTCCTATCTCGTATGTCTTGTTGATCATCATATTGTTTCTATACTTTCTGATTTCTATGTTGGAGCTTCTTTCTGGAGGCAAGTTAATATGCCTGGTGAATTTAACTACTAAACAAGCTGAAACAGGAGCACATTTTGGAATCGCAAGATCAAGCAGAGGTAGATCGTATTAAAGCAAAAGTTGAAGAATGTAGAAAAACACTTCAGAGTTTGGGTCACGCAGACTTTACTTTTGAAGACTTTTTTGCAGTAAGTCCAGTGCCTGCATCTTTACTTTTTTAATAATGGGGTCAATTTCTCTGCCTCTGAATGTAACATATTCATATTTATATAACATAATGACATTCTCGCAATGGAAATCTCAACTTTTAGCTACACCAGTAACAGAGGAAATTGGCTTTCGAAAATTTGCAGTCATGTTACTTGTTGTTCTTAGCTTGGCTGTTAGGTGGGTCTCCACAGGAAGTGGTCCCCTGATAGGTTTGCTTATGTGCCTGGGATTAAAGTTTTATTGAGTTCCATTGCAGTAAAGTTAGTTTTTCTCAAAATTTGTTGATCGGAAATAATCTGAAATTTTATGGTTGAATTTTGAGATGTAAAATACAGTCTCATCAATTAGTCATTCTTGCAACTGTTGAAGGTTATTTGTTTTAAACTTTGTTACTCTGTGATGGCTTTCATCATGATTGATTTTAGAGAATGTTTACTTATCTTAGACACCTATGCCTGCAACTAATACCCTCTGAAAATTGTCCAGTTATTTCTTGAGCTGCTGGAAATTGTTCTTCAAGGAAATGAATCTTCCATAAGGTGTGCGCCCTGTGTTCCTTGATCTTGTCGTTTATGTCAACAGCCTTAAATACAAAATGATGGTCTTTAATCTGATGTTTGATTTTCTCTATTACTACTTTTGCATGTCTCTCAATAGTTTGGAAGCAATGTGTAAATCGCACTAAAATTTTGAGTTGTCTTTGTGAATGAAAATCAAATGGTTCTGTTAGCTTGTTCAATTAATCTAGTTTCTCCCCTCTATTTCTCCTTTTCCAGTCATGATGAACTTATAATTAAAGTAGAGATCAGTCAGTATCTGACTATGGTTAGTGAATTTACAAACATGAATGTATCATTCTATATTCCCACTTTTTCTCCTGACACATTTTGTTGGTCAGTTGTAATGTTTTTCAGATTTGTTACCTCCAGTGAAATAAGAAAGCGTCAGAGTTTTTTGAACCCTTTATATTGGGATTAACAAATGCAACAGTGGAACAGGTTTGTATGATATTATAAAATTTTATATACTTGTGAACATTTTGCATTCTTTATTAATTTCATGTATAAAGGAGGTATGTAAAGCTAACTACGTCTTTAATTGTGCTGTTAATTGGCATAAATTCATCAACGTTCTCTGTACGTCTGACGTACACTTTTCATGTTCAACATAGTTTATCTAATTCTTGCACTGCCGCGCATGTTCTGTAAGCCATTCTTTGTGGCTGAAAAGTGGATTTAGATCTATGAATCATAGGCACATTTGATTTGACGTTTTATGTAATGGCAAATGGCTACTTGGTAACGGATTTAGAGTCTTTCCGTTTCTCTCTCACATGTTATAATCTGATTCGGTATAGTTCTGCAAGTCATCAGTGGAACCAATGGGTGAAGAGAGCGACCATGTACACATTACTGCTCTTTCAGATGCATTAGGTGTGCCAATCCGTGTTGTATACCTTGACCGCAGCTCATGTGATTCTGGTGGTGCCAGCGTAAATCATCATGATTTTGTTCCCGCATCTGCTGATCTTCCAAATGCTACAAGCAGTAGCACTGAAACCATTAGTCCTTTTATTACTTTGTTGTATCGTCCGGGCCACTATGACATTCTCTACCCAAAATGATGGCCTTTCTGGTCCCAGTAAGTCTTTCTTCTTCTTTTGAGGTCACAATAAAATGATGCTCTACACCACTTCATGAGTAAGCCAAATCAACTGTTAGGTCAGAAATGTCTTTGATTTTTTGTATAAAATAAAATTCATTCATATATTGTAATTTAGATATCCTTTTTACTATATGAAACAATTGAAACTGTTTTCATATAGGCAAAAAGAAAGAATATCCATCTGTCTAACAGATTTCCACCAAAAAAAAATAGTGAAGAAATAATTCTATGCTAAAATACATCCCAAAAAAACCTATCTATGAACTGCAAGTATATCCATCCCTCCCCTAATCCAAAAAGATACCTATCTGTTCAAAATTATCCCAAAACCCTTCTCAAGTTGGCTATGTTTTCTTCTCTATTCTTATTGAAGATGTGGTTATTTCTTTCCAAGCGTAGTACTCATAAAACATACATATTCATAAATTAAGTTCATTCTGAACTTTTTGCAGCCGACCTTTTTCTATAAGTGGGTACACCATACATTGTATGGAAGCATCTATTGTCATGCCAAAATATAAGTGAAACATGTCAATCACAAAATTGCTTTACTATAATGTGCAAGCAGCCTCTTTGCTGTGATGTACATAGCCATATTATTGTTAACACACTGGCAATGGTATATTACAAATAGCAATCATGCCATTGATAGGTTTTCTTTGTTTCTGTTGGAGGGTTAGGGAGGTTTTTGTTAATTTATTTATATGCTTTTCTTCCTTTTCTGACGTGTATTGCAGACTGTTGACAATGGCCTGGCCTGGGAAAGGGACTCTTGAGTTAATCTTGTGTTGACGGGACAACAGGCTAAGCTTATCATTCTTGGAGTAACTTGTGTTTGTAAACTGTTACATGTTTGACATGTATGTCTGGGGACATAACCGTTGTTGTAGCTTTTTGTTCAGAACTGCTTCAGATAAGCATGTCCTCACCTGGTATTCATGTGAATTGAATGGTTGGAGAAAGAACTGTTGATTGCACACTACATACTTGGATTAAAATCTTTATCCTTTTTTTCACTTTAAGTTTTTGATGTATAACTTTGTTGAAGGGTTAGTTTCAGCAAAGCCCCAAGGACACCTAGTGCTTGGATTTTAGGTTTGAACTTCTGTGAACAACTACAACACAACAATATTGACAATCCAAGTTCTACGTTCCGTAAGTAATCGCTTCTTTTATTTATTTGCATATTTATCGTTTTCTTGGGGGGGCAGATGTTAAGAAGTTCTTATGTGCTCGTTCTGTCTGGTTTCTGTAAAGCTGATTTTTGATAATATGCATTTTGTGATCAATGTTTTATTTTAATTATGGTCGTGCAAAGGAATACAAGTTAGAAGCATCTTGTGTTGGAAATTTATTTCAAGACTTGTTGGATTGAGTAGCACAGCCTGTTCAATGAGGGTTTTGGGATGCATCTATTTGCTCAATTCGACCCAACGTTAAAGTATCTTCTGAGCTACAAAGATCACCGGTGCTTTTTGGTAGATGCAAACCACTGCTTGAAATCAACAATCGATGGTTGTGATTAACAGTTGACAGATTGTGAAATTAACAATCACGAATTGAAGCCATGCCCAACAATGAAAAATACAACAGAAACAAGAAAATAAAATGCCGATAATTAGCAGCCAAGCCTCGTCAATCAACAACAGCAAAGGACTCTCCATTTGCTCGGTCAATCCTACACAGTTATATCTGTTTTTGCAAAACATTCTCAGAACCGTCCAAAATTTTGAAGCTCTACCTTATGCGCCTTTACTAACCGTTTCAGAATTGATGTAAATGGAATTAGGAAATTACCAGGCTTTTGCCAAGCAATCTTTCCCGAAATTTTCAAAGTTTCTAAAAAGCAGCCGAAGTTTTTCTTTCTTTCTGGGATGGTATTTTATTTAGTTACTCCAGTTTAAGTCACAAGATTGGATGCGGTATCAGACTGCTAAGTCATGCTGGGTTAGTGCCCACGAAACACAAGTAAACCTGTTCAGTTTGACTCCATTGCAAAACCTGAAGGGGTGTCTCCACACCGCGAGTCCTCTCCATTTGGTGGGCTTCCTTGCTGATTTTCCTCCACGGTATTATTAAAAGCCTTTCCTGGTCTTGTTCCAACGTTAACTCCCATTGGAAATGGCACCTACAGATCAAAAAGGTCAATATCAGATTTCCTTATTCACCTTTCTTCGTCATCATCAACGTCATTATTGGTAGCACACAAGTTGTGCTCAAGTTGTGCTCCATTGCGATTTCATACCTGATCACCAGCATTTGGGCCCGCCATCACTGTTGAAGAGTATTGGGCGGCATCGCTTATCGTCGTTCATCAAGCTTGAATCATGGAAATGTGCAATGAGAGCAGCTTTTCCTTTTATGCGAGCACAAGCAAGTGATGCCGCCTTTTCATTGTTGAACTTCTCCCACTTCTTGCCATTGAATGACCACAAATATCGCAATGTTGTCTGTGTTTAGTTTTCAAACACATTCTTTTAATCGTCTACGATCTTTAACAAATGCAAACCTGATAGAATGGAACGATCTGCCTAGGATCTGTCATGTTGATGAACGCATACCCAACATTGCATTTGTTCTGCAACAAACAAACATAGAGGCCAAATAAATAACATAACAGGTTCACTCTTCCTGAAGCTTCACCCCTTATCCACAAAATTACAGGACTTCTTCTAAATGAGAAGGCACTTGCCTTAAAATTAATAGGTAGACATACAAAAACATATGCTCCTTTATGACGTTCATCATTTGCAGCCAACGGCATTTTCGAGATATACATGCAGTTATCACCATGATAATGCAATAATCTTTGTGCCAAAAAGCAAAACGTCAAGTACGTATATACAGGTTTGCTCCATTTGCAGCAAGACTCTATATAGTTGAGCAATAGGCTTTTAATATGATATCAGTAACAATTTGACCATGTGGGTTTTGCTCAAATTCCCCTGTTAGACCACTTTATTTATAATGAGTTGCTCTTACGTTTGTGATTCTCGGAATACTTGTTATTGGGGTTGGATTTAATACACATGCGTTGCACACAAGGGGCGTGTCAAAGCTTAAACATTATTGTTGAACCCTTGTATGCAAGCTTAAGGCACTGAGTTGAGTGGAGAATTAACAAATTCACACCAAATGATGTGGAAGCAATGTTAAATGCAAAGAACTAGAAATACCATTTAACTAATGAATTTCTAGCATTAGAAGCGAAAGGAGGAGTTACTTACTTATTCGGAATACTCTTTTATCGTGAGTGTTGTTCGGTTGTCTTCCCCTCGCAATATGCAGTCAATATCAAGTTCATATTGTTTCTTGTTAGTCTGATTAACAGCAGCTTCATTTCTGCAACTTCTAGCACGTTGACCTGGAGGATCAAATGAATTCATCATCGGAACTTGCTGCTCTTGCGGACAGTAGTCCTAAAATAAATGAATGAATAATGGTTATTAACATCTGAATCCCTAACATCTAGGTCTCTAATGATCTCTGCTGCAACGACTGAAAAACCCCTTGATCATCGAGTTCCGTATTTCTGATTAAAATTCAATACGTTGAGGGTAATTTGGTCCTTTTAGATGCATCAAGGACTTGTTTAATACAAACGGACAAACTAATCTTTGTTTGTAAAAAATGTAAGAAAAGGGGATACGAACGTTATTGCGATATTGATCTAGGATAGAAGAATCTTATTCCAGACCAACCAGATTGGCAGGGATTGTTTTGGATTTTGACGTGTCGAGCATTGAATGGATGCTCAACTTCGTATGCCCATAACAGTACTGAATATCGTCATCTTCTTTTTACTTGCATTCAAAATAATTAAAACAAATAAATACACGCCTATTGCTAATTTGTATATTAACAGCAATATTTATGAACATTTTAATAATTATGAAAAAAGAAATAGAGTAAAAAAAAAAAAAAGAATGATTGGAGAAGTACTTGTGGGTGTAATCATTGATTATTACAAGTTTCCTCCGATTTATCGATGTTTGATTGGGCAATGGATTTGTCATCCTGCGAGTCTGTGAGATTCTCTCTGCCTTCGAGGCTCAAAGTCCCAAACGGCTGTACCATGTTCGTAGAGCTCGAGGCTCCAATAGTTTTTATGCGAGCATTCTGCCACCACGTTCTGTTAAATACAATTGGATCTCGGCCCAATCTGGGTATGCGATGGGCCAAGGCCTCTATTGGGTGGTGGAAAATTTTGTCCAATAAAGAAAAGAATGAACGAGAACGCTTCTGAGAATGACTTCCATCTTTGAAGTGACTAACCATCAACATCAGCATGGATTCCACTCTGTCTCCAGATCTGTTGCCTTGTGTTTTGAGCTCTCGTCGTGATATTAGACTTGGTGCGGGTGGTACTAGTTATTTGCTGCAGAATACAATGCGACCCATGCCGGTTGGGCTCTACCATGTGTTCCTTTTCTTCTCGTTTGTTTGCTCCTCAAGCTAGGAGCCTGGGGCTGTTCCTTTGCCTGATGCCATATAAAACTGAAAGGGGTTTTTGACTCTGTGTCCTAATATTTAGGACCGTAATTAACAAATTCATGCTTGGTTTAACCCTATGCAGCACAATTTAGGCAAGTAATCAGTGGAAGAAATAAATCAAAGAGTAGAGAGACATGTGTAAGATTGCTTACCCCAAAACCACCATCAAAGTACTGCATTTGCCTGTCAAATTCATACCCATTTGATCTAACACTTGAAATCTTCGTTTCTAAGCATATATTTTTACCATTCAGTTGAAATTGGATGGTATTTTATGGCAGAAAAGAGAGAGAAGTAAAGCCATTTTTGTGGCCACTTCAACTGCTACATTGCATATTTTTGCACTCTTTTTTTTTTTTCATTATACATGAGACGAATTGTGCTTCTTCCGTATTTATTATATTCATAATATTTTACTTTAAAATTTATTTATTTTGTCTTTTATTTTTTTATATTACAAAGTCTTTTTTATATATTTAAATAATTATTAATATTAAAAGCAAGCATATGATGTGATGGTTTGAATTAAAAGTATAGATGTGTGTCTTCGTACAGGATTTGACTATTACAGTACGTGCCTTCGAGTATCATCAGCTATCATAACAGCAACAAAATTTTATGTGTACAGAGTTTCAAATAATTTTTATAAAATTTTAAATAAAAAATATATAAATAATTATTAAATAGTATTTAAAACGTGTAATAAATAATTTTTAAAATATAAATATAAAAAATTTAATATAATTTTTAAAAAATTTTAAAAATATATATAAAGGTATTATAGTCCCACCCTTTCTTTGGTATAAGATAAAGAAATTACAGAGAGGATTAGGTGTTCTAAAATCTCAAGAAATGTACAAACAAAGCCAGTAAAAAAATGACACGTGGTGAAATTGTATTCTATTGGTACCCAGTACAATTAAAATCTAAAAAATGTCAATTAGGTTGAAGAGTAAGCAACTAAAATACATCATTTTCAAAACTCAACCACAATTTACCGAAATTTAATATGATAAATATATATATATATTTTTTTTTTGGTTACCCCTTGACAAAGTGCTTATTAAAAAAGTAGTGGGAAATGAAGCCTAAGCAAGTGAAAAGGGGGACTCAGTGTAAGGAATAGAACCCATGAAATGACAAGCTTTTGACTGTAACGAGTTCAACTGTTGAAAGGAAAAGACTATCTCCTCTCCTTTGTTCTTCTAAGCTCTAAGCTCTAATAAAAGAAAAGTACTTGCGTGGACTGTTGAAAGGAAAAGACTATCTCCTCTCCTTTGTTATTCTTAGCTCTAAGCTCTAATAAAAGAAAAGCACTTGCGTGGAAGCTATGTTAAAAAAGTACTTCTCCAAATTTCTCGAACGAGGAACTTGTAATTGCAATACGACCTATTCTTGTTAATTGGTAAAACACCCTATCTAAATTATTTCCAAAAATATATATTTAATTTAATTAAAAATTTATTACTTTCCTATATAATTAAAAATTTATTATCATCTTCGTTTCGTCCGAATTGGCAGAATATAAGTACTATATCTATTTAAAAATATTGATCATAAATTAAATATAAAAAAACGGAGTAAAATTAATAATTTATAAAATTAAGAGATAATAATTTTATTTTTGAGATTAAGATAATTAAAATTAGAGACATCACTCACTAACTTAGTAATTGCTTCTAGTACTAAACGTTATGATTATAAGATAATTTTGGTGTTTTAAGGGATAGTCAATGACAAGGCCCCATTACATTATTGTTTTTTTTTTTAAATATCCTTTTAAAGATTTTATTGTTATTTCAATAATGATTTGCATTGACACACGAAGATTCATACTAGTGATTATTATTTAAAAAATCAAAAAAAATTGTGAATATTAAAATCCACACCATTTACCCATTGACACCAACATATATTCACTAATTTATATGATAATAAAAAAATATTTTTTTAATCTCGAGCAAATATATATATATGATAATTAATAAATATATTAGAAAATGATTTTTGATGAATTTTGAAAAAAAAAATTAAGTATTTTCCACATTCCAAAAAAATCTCTTTCTATATGGATTGGAGGGTATTCAAAGCAAGAATGGTAAGTGGGAGAAAGCTAAGAAGAAGAAATTGGTAGGGCCAAAGCAATGGCGCAAGAAAAGGTCCCACTAGATAACAAGGAGAATATGAATGTGACATTGTACTAACCCCTCCAAAAATCAAAGGCCCCTTGTGGGACATGTGCTTCCAAACCCATCCTTGTAAGCTTCTAATCATTATTTAAATATAATCTAATCTTCTTTGATTGAAACTATAGGCCAATTTTGATTTAATTAATTATAAATTAAGGACACTTGTTTTAGGATGTTGATGTATTACTTGCAAGAAGACGAAGAAGAAGAAGAGGAGAGGAGGAGGAGGAAGGGGGGTTGGGTAGTGATAACCTTACCAAAAATATTTGTCCAAATTCTCAATAACAAAAGTAGAAAAAAAGTGACTTTAATGGAGGGGACCATGCCATCCATTAGGATTACCCATTAAGTGAAGATTAGGACAAATAATTCCTTGTGATAATTAGAGTAATTAATATGATAAATTTTTCTTAGTGGTAGGGCAGGATAGGCTAAGTTAGGGTAGGATTAGGTGCCCTTAGCAATACATAATCCATTTTTTTTTTTTAAATTACCATGATACTCATAATTTTTAATAAAGATATTTAAAAGAACAATTAATTAAATTTTTAGTACATAAAATTTTATTAATTTAATTTCTTTTGCTATAACTTTTTTTATACATAAAAATTTTATTATTAAAAAATTTTGATATTAATGAAACTTATTTATATTTAAATAAAAATGTGTAAAAATTGATCAATTGTACACGAAAACATTAGCAATAATAACAATAACAACAACAACAACAACAACAATAATAATAATTAAATAAAGTTGCAAATTCATACACTACAAGTGAATCATTGAAACAATAAGAGAATTAAACAAAGGAATATTTAGAAGAAGAGGAGACATTTTCCATTATATTGGACAACCGAAATCAACTAGTAAGATTGAAAACAATAGTAAGTACCCAAAAACATGCCGAAAATACATGTTAACTAAGATTTTTTACGCAAAGAAAATGACCCTTCTTTTTTTTTTTTATTTTATTTTTACGTAATAATAATAACAACACAATAACAAGGAGAAGCAGAAGAATAAGAAAAAGAAGTTTGTATATGATTTTGATATGATCCATTTCATTTTATGTAAGGGCTTAATTTATAAAGTAATAAGGGATTGTCTACGTATGGATATATAATTATACTTTTAAATGTTTAAAATTGTTCATTAATTATTTTAAATTTTTTATTTTATTTTATATTATATATTTTAAAATTTTATTTTTATTTTAAATTATTTTAATTTTTATATTAATTATTTTATATTTTGTATCAAAAAAATTCCTTTACGTTATTAATTATTTCCAAAATAACGATAGTCTACAGGAAACATATATATTTTTAATTCCAATCAAATCCAGCATGATCATATTTTGTATTACTATATTATTTGTTAAATATAATAATCATTTATCATAAATTTAAAAAAAAAAAGGCAATCTTCAATAATTATTGATCCATTTAAGGTCAATAACCCTACAGTTATCCCAGTTAAAAAATAATATAATAATAAATTAATAAAAGAAAATCCCTCGAAACTCTTCTTTCTCAAATTCACTTTCTCTTTTCATGTTTCCTTTCGTCTCTCCCTCTTTTCAATTAGGGAGAATAGAAAAAAGGCAGAGGTGAGAATGAGAGAGAGAGGACCGTTATTCTCTAAACGCCGTTATGGTGTCTTCTTGATAACGCCGTTATTTCATTTCACACGTTAACTCACGTGCCAATCGAAATAGTCCTTTTAAGTGTTTTTTCTTTTTTCTTTTTTAAATTATTTACTTTTATGGATTTAGAGCAGCCGAGCCTGGCCCCGACTTCCATTGACGGAGAAACTGACGGCGTTACTAACGGCGTCAAACATCGGCCGGCTTCCGTCGACGGTGGAGACGACAGTTTCAAGGCTCCCAGGCTTCCGCGATGGACGAGACAGGAGATTCTCGTCCTGATACAAGGTAAGAGAGTGGCGGAGAATCGGGTGAGAAGGGGTCGTGCGGCTGGTATGGCGTTCGGGTCGGGTCAAGTTGAGCCGAAGTGGGCGTCGGTTTCGTCCTACTGTAAACGACACGGAGTAAACCGGGGGCCGGTTCAGTGCCGAAAGAGGTGGAGCAATTTGGCAGGCGATTTTAAGAAAATTAAAGAGTGGGAGTCGAACGTCAGGGACGGAACGGAATCGTTTTGGATGATGAGGAACGATTTGAGGAGGGAGAGGAAGTTGCCGGGTTTCTTCGACAGAGAGGTTTACGATATTCTCGATGGGGTGCCAGGTGACCCGGCGGCTCCGGGGTTGGGACTGGCTCTGGCGCCGGTGAATGCGGTGGAGGAAATGACAGAGGAAGCGGAGGCGGTTTTTGATAGCGGGAGAACCGCAGCGGCGGAGGATGGATTGTTTTCGGATTTCGAGCAAGAGGAGACTGGGGTAAGCATGGAGAAGGAGGAGGCGGCGGCGGCGGCTAAGCCGATTTCGGCTACTATGCCAATTCCAGGTAATTAGAGATTGTTTGGATTACGCTTGGTGGAATTTTTTTATTTAATTTTATATTTTAATTATTAATTTGTAATTTAATAATAGGAATTTCAGTTATTGGTATGGTTTTGAAAAGAGGATGTCATGGGTTCTATATTGAGTGATGATATAAACTTTGTCTGTGTGCTATTTTTAATGAAAAATTAGTTATATGTATATATATATATATATATATATAAAAACTACCAAAGTAATATATATTTTCTAATATTTCAAGTGATATTTATTTAAAATTAGAAAAATGGTTAAAGGGTTTGGGTAAACATTGACATGGATTGCTATGCTTCTGGTTTGAGACTTGATTTATGTTTTATTTTTTAAATAAATAAACACCTTTTTTTGAGAAAATAGATATGTTTATGTATGTTTTTATTTTTTATTTTTTGATCCTTTTGATTTGCAGAGAAACAGTACCAACCAAATCTAAGAGGGGGTCATAGCCAAGGTAATGATTTTTCTTCAATTTTATGAATAGCATGGCCAAGATTCTCTCTCTCTCTCTCTATATTTATTTATTTATTTCTTTTACGTCCCTAGAAATTATCTAGAGGTCGTGTTTGAATTGATAATAATAATAATAACAACAGCAACAACTCATGTTATCTATAAATAGAAATTTTACTTAAAAAAATCAAATAATGAAACTAGGAACCAGATAGTCTTTTTGTTTGGAGATTTATGTTCTTGACATGCCTTCCTTTTTTTTTTTAAAAAAAAAAATAACCATGTGGAGAAGGTCTTATTGAAAAGCATAGTAGTCCATAGTTTACCGCTTTAGTGGATTGTAGAAGATGAAATTTGTGGATCATTTCTTTGGAATAATTGTGATCTTTCTGCCATAAATGTCGGGTTTCATAGATTTAAATAAGAGAAAAAGTCTTCAGTGAGATTGTTTGTTCATGCTTGGTCAGTGTATATTATGAATTTTTAGAATTTGGAATATTTTCTCATTTTACTGGTACTTTGAAATCTGTACGACTATTTTCCTTTTTAACCTAAATTTCAAAAATCAGTTATCGACTGACAACACTTGTTGAAAATTCATTGGTCAGAAACACCACATCCGCATTTGCTGACGTGGCGTTGCTTTCATACAAGACTTTCTCTTTTAAGTGGACGTTTCTACTTACCATGGTCATTTGGAAAAATATGGTGACATGTTACGAAGCTAGGGTGATTAAATATGTGAAGTATAAAGGCAGATTTTCTGTTACAGTGAAGAACATGTAGCCTGGGAATGTGGTTGGTTCTAATTGCGAAGGTTAATTTGAGTGTGAACCTAAACTTGTTGGCCTCATTGAAAATGTATTCTAACCTGCAGGAATGACAACCGAGAAACAGCCGGCTTCAAATCCTGAGATAGGCTCTACGTCTCAAGATGGGAGGAAGCGGAAACGATTCACGGTAGATGGGGGGGACGAGGACATGAACAATCTACAGAGTCAATTGATTGATGTATTGGAAAAGAATGGTAAAATTCTGACTGCCCAACTTGAAGCTCAGAACAACAATTTCCGGTTGGACAGGGAGCAGAGGAAAGACCATTCAGATAGCTTAGTTGCTGTTCTTAATAAGCTTGCTGACGCATTAGGAAGAATCGCTGAGAAATTGTAGGAGGCAAACAGAACAGAACACATAGCACTGTATATAACAGAGAAGTTCCGAAGAACTGGTGGATTTTAATCTGAGGATCACATTGGAGATTGGATTTATCTTTTTTTTTTTTTTTTCTCTTTTCTTTAACATTCTTAATTCACATTTTGGGCAATTGGTAGCTTACTGCTGCCATTATAGCACAAGGGGGGTTTATACTTTTTACACAGAGGACACAGGTAATAAGTTCTGAAAGGTCTAGGGTTAATCCCACCACAGATTCAGCTTCAGCTTATTTGCTGCTGCTTCTGCTATTGCTATTATATAACTCAAAAGTTTTTGTGGATGTATCTTTCTTTGCCTTTGATGATTGTTGACACTGTTTGATAGAAACTCAATTAATAGGTAAGTTTAATTTTCTCTCAAATCCTAAAAATGATTCTTAATTATTTTACCTCGACAGATAATCAAATCTTATTTATTGGAATTCTCATGCCCTTGTGTCATCAAATCGATTGTTGAGATTCACAATGAAGCATTTGAAGTTGTCATTTCGTTAACTCTGTCTATTATCAGCTGTACAACTATGGTCGATCAAACCCGACACGTTTTTGTGGCCTGGAATCTGCACTGTTCTCCTTCCTTTTCAATATCGATTTTGGTCCACGACTGTATTCGGATACCTTTGCATGTGATTCCTTGACTTTTGTATCACTATCAGCACAAGGAAAAATTCTATTTTTGAGCTTCAGATTCATCTTCTTTCAGCCGAATTCTTGCGGCATGGTGATTGGCTTGGCGGCGCCAACATTTAATGAGTTAAAAGCCACATTGTGAAGTTCCTTCGCCGTCGATCCTTTCTCGGAAACTCATCAAACGACGAGCAACACGGCGTTCCGTCTCTGACGGAGGTATCTTTGTTGCGCCTCCATTCCCAAGTTAGTAAGCTCGCGCCATCAATCCTCTCTGTGTTGATTTTTCCTTGTGTCCCCCTCTCGATATTAGAATTGTGGGCCGAACTTATTGGGCTACAAAAGGAAATGATTTAGTTAGCATTCTTTTAGGAACATTTCTACAAAACACCCCACCTATCCCAAGGTTAACATTGGTATCGTGAAAGAGTCAAGTGACCCAGCTCAAAGTCATAGGAATCACGGGGGAAAGTGAGGCCTAGGAAAGAGAAAGGGATGGGACGGGGACCTTGGGTTGTTGGGTGCTCCTTCCAAATCCAATTGCCTGATTGAGCGGGAGATTAAAGATTGCTTCAAAAGCAAAAGTTGCCAACGACTCTACACTGCATAAAAGCATAAAGCATAGACTAATCCGTCCGTCCGTTCTTCGCTTTTCTTTTATTTCTTCTTTCTTTTCTACTTGGCTTAATTATACACACATCAATAAGTGTTGGTTGGCACTCTATACTATAAGCCCTACGTGTGTGTTTTTAATTTTTGCATTTATGAGTAATTTTAAATAGTTTAAGATTTATTCTAAATAATTTAATAACTATTAATTAAATATTAAATAATTTATTTTACATCTCCGATCATCTAAGCGATTATCGAATCATTTATAATATATTTTTTAAAATAAGTTTTGAGATATTTAAAATAAATTTAGTAAGATCTGGGTATTATGTCATTTACATATATGTTATTATTGTTTATCTTGATTTATTTTTATTTATGCGGAAAAGTAAAAAAAAAAAAAAAAAACCAAAAAGGGAAGGATTGAGCATGCAATTTGTGGCAAAGAACAAAGAACAAAAAAATGGTCAATTTGTGGCAAGTGGTCAAAAAAGTAAATAAAATAGGCGATGCTTGTCACAATAAAGCCTACTTCTCTCTTCTATTTCTTTTTCACTTTTTCATCTCTCACCTCATGTGTGTATCACTTTGTTTGTCTATTTATTTATTTATTATTATTATTACGACAAAGTGCTCTTGCTTGCCAATCTTTGCATACTAATTTATACTTTAATTATTTTAATTTTAAATTACAAAAATTTAACGATAGGATCATATGTATTTATATATGTCATATTTATTTTTAAAAAAATTTAAAATAAAATAATTTTATCATATAAGTATTATTAATATAATAAAATTATTTAATTAATAAAATAAAATTTTATTTATTAATAATGAATGAAAAAAATAATTTTATAAATTTTTTATTATAATAATTTTTTATTTATTATTAATAAATTTATTTTTTATTTTATTAATAAAATAATTTTATTATATTAATAATATTAACAAAATAAAATCATTTCGCTTTCGGCTCTCCAGTGCTGTGCATTTTCATTTAAGACGAAGAAGCAATCATAAGGGTCCCACATTTTATGATATTCATTTATTATTTTAACGCTGATGAAAAAAAATAAATAAATGCGCGCGCGAGGGAGTAATTTCTCTGTCAGATATTTTATTTCTTAATTTAATTAATTAATTAATTATATATATAAAATAATAAAAATTCCCCTGGCAAGCGAGTGACTTCTCAGTTCATTGTCTGGTATTGGACAAGCAAACCGAGAGAAGTTTTATTTTTTTAGGGACCCACTACTTCAAGTGCTGAGTACGGGCGACAGAAGCATCTCTCACGCTCCATTTTCACGCCCACCCTCACTATTTTTGAAAATCAATTTTCTAAACATTATAAACAATTTTTTAATAATTAAATTGAATTTAAAATTTATTAATTTTAATTTTTAATATAAATACATGCATGCGACTTGATATAAATTTTTTTTCAAATAATACAATAAATATATTCAATTACAACACGCGCTCACGAATCGCGTCGGTAGGACTAGTCCTCCTTTTTTCTCTTCACCGTGTAAAGCAACCACCGTCAGCAGTGTCCTCAGAGTGCCTACTCTTTCTCCACTGTAAATCTAAACGGCATTAAAACGACAACGTTTTCGCATTTCATTGGTTCATTTTGGCACCACTTTCATCACTTGCACCGCCTTCTTCCGAAAAACAGAAGGCTTCGTGTTTTGTTTCTTTTTGCGTTTATCTATGAAAGTTGCGTCGTCTCGACGTTATCACGTTAATTGAAGAAAATGGCTTAATTAATTCTCTTACTTTCCAATACTTGAGCGAAAATTTCTCGATGTTTTCTTGCCTCTTCTAGGGTTTGTCTTCCTTTTTCCATTTTTGCCTCTGCATCCCAAAAGTTAATAATAGTAATATTATTTTATTAAATATCAATAATTGTAAAACTTATTATCGGCTCACTGAACTGGACGCTAGTTTTAGCTACGCGGTGAAATTGCGGCGAATCGAGCTGATTTTCGTTTTTTTCACCGCGAGATCTTGTGTAAATTTGATAGCTATGAAATTAGATTGTTTAAAGTTTGAAGAAGATCAGGCATTGGCGTGATTTTATTCAGATTAATTGTGAAGAGGAGCTGGAATCCGCGGTCTCGAAAATGCATTTCAACAAGCTTGATGACTCGCCTATGTTTCGCAAACAGGTTAGTTGTCTGCTTTCTCTCTTTTCTGTCGATGCCTGTTATGCATTTTTTTTGTTAAATTTCGTTTACGTTTAATTTTTCTTCGTTCTCCATGCTCTGCGTGCTTTACTCGGCTTGCGTACGGTGATACTTTGTCGATCTCTGTTTAATTACTGAGGAGATATAGCCAAAGGAATTTAATTTTGAATATTGAGAACTAATTTGTACTTAGAGTGGCATCATTTATGATTTCGTACAAGCAAAATGTAAGATTTAGTTGTCTTTTTAATCACCTTTTCATTTCAAACTTCCCAGAGTTTACGATATTGACTTGACCGCATGAAAGTTTAGGGTTGCTAACTGAAAATTTTTATACGGTTTTAAATTACTGTAACCTGACAGTGACTTGCATTGTCGTATAATCAGGTTGGACATATAGAACTTTGATTTAATAACATTTTTTTTAATAGTTTGGAAGACATATAATCAGGTTGGATAAATTTTATTTTTCCTTCTTGGTTGTTAACTTGTAATTACCTGAAGAGATACTACTTTGGTAAACTTGTTTACCAACTTCTTCATCCCAATTGATGTGGCTAGGGACTACGTCGGGCAGAGCTCAATGCAGCATCTACTAAGATATATCCAATTTATTTGGTCAAAATATCATATTGATTTCACATGTCATTCTATACAACTTTCAGTTATAAACATTTCAAAGAATTAGCAGTGTAACTAGATGAGCTGAGTAGATGGATAATAATTCCATCACATAATATAGTGAAAGACATATCATGATATTGATGATAACATCTGTGAAATGTTTTATATAAAGAATATGTTACAGACAATTGTAAATATTTGAATGATGATATTAATTAATACATTTTATTTCTGTTAATTTGTTAATTTTATTGCCATCTGGTGATGTCCCATCTAAAGAAAATTTATCTCCTTCCCTGGATCTGATATCTGATCGGGTATTGTCATGGTAGTTTCTACACCATTCTGTTGTCCGCATGATAGTGATAAATTGGTTGCAAAATCACTCGGGATGAAAATATTGATAAGCAGTTTTGTAGTTTTATTGTTACTTAAATGATTTGTTGAGTAAGTCTTATATTTGAAATGATGATATTGATAGAAGAAAACTTCTGGTTTTTGTGCCTTCTTGTCTTTTGAAGCAGCAAGCATGCCGGTATTTGCAAATGTGAACATAGTGGACAGCTTTTAATGCATGAATGTTATGGAGATTAACATTCTCTACGACCATGTTTCTAGAGTGTTTTCATTCATGTTTCCATTACCATGCATTCCTCTAGGGATAATTTGATTATTAACTCTTTCTTTGATAAACAGATACAGAGCTTGGAGGAAAGTGCCGATACATTAAGGGAGAGAAGTTTAAAGTTTTACAAAGGATGTCGAAAATACACGTATGGTTGGTTTTATGAATGCATTTCTGATTTTTTTACCTCTATAATCAATTTGCAATTTTTTTCTTTAATAAAGATTCTAAGAAAGTTTTCTTTTAGAAAGGTTAAATTTCATAAATTTTTCTTATTTGCAGTGAAGGACTTGGGGAGGGATATGATGGTGACATTGCTTTTGCAAGTGCCCTTGAAACTTTTGGTGGAGGGCATAATGATCCTATTAGTGTTGCTTTTGGAGGTATGTTTCTGTTTAAATGTCATTCAAAGTTGTTTTATTGGTAGACATTAATTGGTATATCTTCTCCCTGTATGGATTGTCACTAATGGTTTTCCATTAATGACTATTAAAATTCTTAGATTTATTGGGTCTATTTCCAGTTATCTTAAAGTGTCCTGATTATGGTTTTATATTTCTTTGTGACATTGTATGAGGCTTAAGTTTTATAATCTGATTGAAATTTGGCAGTGGCTCCCGGAATGAAGAGCATGGTGTTTAGTGGTATATTGACTGAACTTCTGTTTCCTTATTTAGGTCCTGTTATGACCAAGTTTACTATTGCACTTAGAGAAATTGGGACATACAAGGAAGTTCTTCGATCACAGGTAAAACTTTTGTGATGAATTTCTTACAATGGATGTTGTGAGTTGGTTTTTGAATCTTATTTGGTTTGTTCTTCAATCAGCCCAATGCTTTTCTTGTTTGACTTACTTAAATTTATTGTCCTTAGGTTGAGCACATGCTTAATGACAGACTGCTACAATTTACCAATATTGATCTACATGAGGTCAAGGTACTGTAAATTTCTGAGTTTTATGGAATATGTATTTTTTTTGTACGTACTGTGCAATTCATTTGCTGGATAGGTGTACAATTAGGGTGGAATAAGAGTATTAGCACTTTCAGTTTTTATGAACTTTCATACATAGATGATCTTCCTGTGGGTGCACGTGTGTGAATGGTGTGTTTTCCTCATCCCATTCATGTTCATCAGATAATATCAAACAGCACAGGTGTATGGAACTGCTTTTGTAAATATCTAGTGATGAGTTTCTATGTTTCCCTTATAGCATAGATCACTTAGTCTTCATCTATGTTGACAAGTCATAATTTGAGGATAGTTCATTCACGTGTCTGTGGATTTCAATTTTCCCATTTTGTTTGTGTTCTTCGTTTTTTTTTTTTCCCTAAAAGATCTTGGCTCAGTACAGGAAGCAAGGAAGCGTTTTGACAAGACGAGCCTTCTTTATGATCAGGTGTGTGCCTTGTGTTAGTTTTTTAATTATTTACCATTGTTGTTGATGTTATTTTCTGCAATTTAAAGCAACCTTCTTACTCTCACTAATTTGCTGGAATCAATTCCTGTTAAAACTATTATTTTTCTTTATCCTTCTTTGACTATTTTCATGCTTGATGAAGTTAAAAATGAGACTTGAATGGTGATTTTTTTGTTTAATTTAGGTTTGCTTAGATATTTAAGCTTTTGTAGGTTGGTTAAAGTTTGGAAGCACACACCCGAATCACACATTAATGCATGAATATAAGGGTTTTATTTTTTCCTTTCTTTGGAGAATGAGGGCAGGTTTCTGCATGGAGGATTTGCGTGTAAGTGTGCAAACCTGTTCTATGTTGTTAGATTATTCTAAATAGGCAATTGGTCTTTACTTAAAGGCTTATGTAGGATGTTAGCCTCGTGCTAGAAGAAAGTGAGTAAGCGTGTCTAAACATAGTGATGATGTTCAGGTACCCGTGTCTGTCTATTTTACTTAAAATTCAATTTGTGTGTGTTTTTTTTCCTCTGTTTTTATTGTCAATATTTGCCCCATATTTTCAATATCAGCGAATAGATTAAGAATTGTGTGTATTGATGCAGGAATAAAGTCTTAAATGCAGCAATAAAATCTTAATGCACTTACCTTGTTGATAATTTTACCAGGGTTTGGGAAGCCTTCCTGCTACTTTGACATGAATCTTTATAAGTAATACTGTTGGTTGGATAAAATGTTGCCTGAATGTGATTCAAGCAACATTGTTCAATTGATTACAGTTCACACTTGTTTGAGAGTTATGTTTCCCTGTTTTTATTTGTGCAACAGGCTCGTGAGAAGTTTTTGTCACTGAGAAAGGGCACAAAGACTGATGTAGCCTCCGTTTTAGAGGAGGTATTGTTCAATATGACTTCTGTCATCGGGCATTTGCCCATTGTTATCTATTTATTTACGTAACATTGGAGATTGTCAATTTAATAATTCTGATATCATTTGGATATCTTCAGGAGCTTCATAGTGCAAGATCTGCATTTGAGCAAGCTCGCTTTAGTCTAGTAAGTGAACTTCTAGCGGTTGATGTTCAATCGATGATGTCCATCAGATTTCAGTTCTTGTTATTGTAATTGCCTTTTAAGGTTTTCACAATTTTGTCCAGGTAACTGCCCTTTCTAATGTTGAAGCAAAAAAGAGGTTTGAGTTTCTGGAAGCGGTCAGTGGGACAATGGATGCTCATCTTCGCTATTTCAAACAAGTATGCCACATGTCAGGACTTCTCTATTCTTTTTACATACTTTGTCATAGGTATGCTTATCTGAATCTTTTCACTCGTGATCTAGGGTTATGAGTTATTGCATCAGATGGAGCCGTATATTAATCAGGTTTGCCAATATATTCTTCCTGAAAGTGAAAGTGGGTGTTTGTTTCTTTATTTTTGGGTATTGCTTTGCTAGTTTTCTCCTTAAAAGGAGGAACGGAAAGAGAGAATTTTTTCTTTGAACTGCTAGGTCAACGGAAGCAAATTATTCACTTCTTGATAATGTGGAGTTGAGGGGTGAAATTTTGCATTCTTGAGATGATTTATAATTCAGATGGTAGAGGTACCAGGTCTGTCGAAAGATGGCTCTGAAAAGAGCAGAATATCAAAAAAGTTTGTGGCCAACCCAAAGTCAACACGGAGAGGGGTTTATTTAGCTGACTTGAGGAGTTGAGGATCTTTATGTTTCTGATATTGCTGTTAACTGTGTACTGTGGGATTCTGAAAGTACCAGGACTGCCACTTTTTGGCAGGTCTTGACTTATGCGCAACAATCAAGAGAAAGGTCCAATTATGAGCAAGCAGCTCTAAATGAAAGGATGCAAGAGTTCAAAAGGCAGATTGATCGAGAGAGTAGGTGGTCTTCCAATGGTTCTAATGGATCTCCAAATGGAGATGGAATACAAGCCATTGGTAGAAGTTCTCACAAAATGATTGAGGCTGTCATGCAATCTGCTTCAAAGGGAAAGGTTATGAAGAAGTTTTTCAAGTTACCGATGAATTTTTACTTATGACCTTTTCTTTATCTTAAATGTTTCTTCGTCTTCCTCATTATCTACTGCATCTAAGACTGTAAGCAACTTTTCAGGTTCAAACCATCCGACAGGGTTATCTCTCAAAACGTTCCTCGAACTTGAGGGGAGACTGGAAAAGAAGATTTTTTGTTCTTGATAGTCGAGGGATGCTGTATTACTATCGCAAGCAGGGTGGCAAGTCATCTGTTAGTATTTTGGAAATATTAGTTACTATCTGGTGCAGCAAATCCTCTTAAGTAAATTGCTCTGGAAAATTGATTAGGATGCAGAGGGTTTGTAATTTATTGAGTCCTTAAAAGAGTAAAAATTTCTTTTGCCTTCTGCCTTTTAGGGGTCGGGCAGTCAACTTTCCAGCCAGAGGAATAGTTCTGAGCTTGGTTCTGGACTACTGAGCCGGTGGCTTTCTTCTCATTATCATGGTGGAATACACGATGAAAAATCTGCTGCTCGTCATACAGTGAACTTGCTTACATCAACAATTAAAGTTGACGCAGACCAATCAGATCTGAGGTTTTGTTTCAGAATCATTTCTCCGACTAAGAACTATACGTTGCAGGTATGGCTTATGCGTGTAGCTTGCATATGTAAATTGGAGTTAATCTATTAAAAGTCATGTAATTTCTGTTAATCTTTCCTACATGATTCCGCTGGAACTTGTGGCATGATGTAGAAATGAGACCTAATGCTTGGTAATAGGTCCTCGATAATGTTTATTTGAGCTTGTCAGTGCAGGCAGAGAGTGCACTGGATCAGATGGATTGGATTGAAAAGATAACTGGGGTTATTGCTTCCTTACTTAGTTCTCAAACTCCTGAGAGGGTAATTATTTAGAGGTTTAGCATGATTGCTTGCGCTTAGCTTTTAAAAAATCAATTTGATAACTGTAATTCAGTGCATTTCAGTGTCTGCCTACTAGTCCCATGGAAAGTGGCCATCATCGATCGGCCAGTGACAGTAGTTCATTTGAAAGTTCTGACTTTGATCATGCTGCCGTTGAAGAATATACATCTGAAAGGATGCTTAAAAGTGCGCATCACGAACGTCAATTGAGATGCTCACAACAGCAGCGATCCTGTGTAAGAAGTGAGAAGCCAATTGATGTGCTGCGAAGAGTATGTGGGAATGATAAATGTGCTGATTGTGGTGCACCTGAACCTGATTGGGCCTCTTTAAATCTTGGAGTTCTTGTTTGTATTGAATGCTCTGGTGTTCACCGAAATCTTGGTGTACACATATCAAAGGTAAAATGTATGATTGGCCGCCTCTAAAGTTCAATCACCTAATGTTTTACATTTTCCCCCAATCCTTGAGTACTTTTACTTCTGAAAAGTAGCGCGCGTGCGCTCACGCACACGCACACACGCACCCACCCCCTAGAAATGATCTAGCGTGCAACTTCATGCATTTTATGGAGCACAACTGGATATGATATGATTTTATAACATCTTGTGCATGGAGTTAAAGCTGTGGATTAACCAGTTAATGCTAGGTGGCAGTGTTGCTCACCATAATGAGAGCAATGTCTCCCATTAGATAAATTCTACACTCACAAGCTACATTAATCTTGTTTGATGAGGAATATGTCAATTCTTTATGGTGTAAATCCTCATAACATCAGTGTGTGTGTGTGTGTATAGATATATAACACTAAAGGTTCTGGCGAATGTTAAGTTGGGTGCTAGTATATTTGACGATAAAGGCTTACTTGGTGGGAGTTGTTAATTATTGTAGTGGGTTGTAGTGGGTATCTTTTATTGGAAAAGATTTTCACCAATATTAGTGAAATGATGTAATGTATATATTTGTTTATAGATAGGTTAAAACTTCTATTTGGTAAAAGATATTAGTGAGGCCTTTTCATTCACAAAGCTGTTGCTCTTTCGATGAGTCATGTTGCAGGTAAGGTCACTAACCCTTGATGTAAAGGTGTGGGAGCCATCTGTTATAACTTTATTTCAGTCTCTGGGAAATGCATTTGCGAACTCAGTCTGGGAGGAATTATTGCAATCAAGAAATGCCTTTCATGTTGATCTTGCCCCCAAAAGGTAAAGACTCTCCCCAATGCGTGAACTATCATCTACAGCAACCAAAAAAAAAAAAAAGGTATTTTAACTGGCAGTCACTAACATTCACTTGTCAATCTGCTGCTAAAGCTTGCACAAGTCTGATAAACCACAGTTGCTTCTCGTGGGCAAACCTAGTCATTCTGATTCTATATCAGTGAAGGAGAAGTTCATTCATGCCAAGGTATATGGAGGAAATAAAAATATGCATAAGCGCCATTATTTATTTTCTTGGTTTAAGTTAAATAATTACTTCTTAATCAATTATTGGTTACAGATTTTTTATTTTCGTAGACTATCATGCTTTTGCGTTATATTACACGTGTATGCGTCAGCCATCTCATATTACATTTGTCTGTAGTGGCATTCTGATAAAAAGAATATAAAACAGTTTCGATTTGAAATTGTTTTCACTAATTTTATGATTTACTGTATCAGTAAACTGTATTGGCATAAAATCTTGTCAGAATATATTTGGTTAGCTCTTAAGAGTTGAAGATTGTTTTACTGTTTTTGGTGCTCATATCCTTAGACTAATTGCCTTATGGTTCATGGCCTTAGATGGGGTGAAATGACGGAAAATCATTTGTCTCTTTGCACCGAGAAATTGTAGTGCAATATAGTTGATACTAAAGCATAAGATATTTTGGACTTAAAAATCACGGGTGCTTTTGGCTGCTCGATTATATTCACACTTAAAGGAATCATAGCTTATAAAAAGTGTTATATGTATGCGAGGAAAAGAAACTGGGCCTGACATCCCCTATTGTAGATGCAAAATCTATAAATTTGTTGTTGTCTGTTCTTGTCATCTGATCAACAGCACTCGAGATGGTTTGTTGATGTTTGAATATCTCCTTTTGTACTAGTAACAAATCTTTTAGGCTATCTGCTAAGTTTTGTTTACTCAATCGTGTTTTCTTATGATTGCAGTATGCAGAAAAGCTTTTTGTTCGAAAGCCAAGAGACAGTCAATATCTGCATTCTGTTGCACAACAGATCTGGGAGGGTGTTCGTGCTAATGACAAGAAAGCTGTATACCGCCATATTGTCAATTGTGAAGTAGATGTGAATGCAGTGTATGAACAAATGTCATGGATCTCATCCTTAACCCTGACCAAAGCAATGCTAATTAATGAGCAGACAAGCCTGGAACGCGGCTCTGGCTGCTTAACGGGGCATTCATCAGACAGATCTTCCTCGGGTTCGTTGAGCTTGGCAGGTACAAGTGAAGGCCAGACCATGGATGATCTAGAGGGTTGCACTCTGCTCCATCTAGCTTGTGAAACTGCAGACATCGGCATGGTAGAACTTCTTTTACAGTATGGTGCAAATATAAATGCAACTGATTTAAGAGGTCAGACACCGCTTCACCGCTGTATCCTCAGAGGCAAGGCGACGATTGCTAAATTGCTTCTTGCAAGGTGACTTGGGACTTCATTCGGAATAATGCTTTTATTTCCTTGAGTAGTTTCAGATTGTCACTAACTCTGTATTTTCCCATACTATCCTTTAGATTTTAAACCTGTATGTCTTGACATTGGGTTTTATTGACTTATGGACCTCTAAAAATGATCCATGCAATTTTCTTTGCAGGGGAGCTGATCTGCGGGCTGTAAATAGGGAAGGTAAAACTTCTCTTGAAGTGGCAGTAGAGACCAACTTTGCTGACAGTGAGGGCCTTGCTCTATTATCAGACACAAACGGGTAAAAATCCCAAAAGACAGTTTTTAAAGGTCAACTGTATTGAAGCTGGATAATTAAAAAGAAGGAAAAATTGCCTTTTTTGTATAGTTATATTTAATTAATGAGAGCTGGCTAGTTTTCAAACGCAGGAAAAGATCACTAGTGTTTTAAAGGTTTGAGAGGATAACAGAGAGCGATGGGTTGGCATGCCTGCCCTCATGCCCATGGGCATCAATGCAAAATTTTCACCGAGGGTTATGAGTTAAAATGACCCTATTGATATGAGTTGAGAGCCGCCGGTAGCTTTTGACCAAGAAGCTTTATAATTGTGACGTGTTTTTATTATTATTATTATTATTATTTTATTTTATTTTTTGGTGCATCAATTGTGTATTGTTGTACATTGGTTTCCTCAGTAAAAGCTTTGTTGCTGTAGTTGTGGTGGTTGTAGCTCTTTCCATGCATCGTGTTAAAAAGGGGAAAAAAAATGCAAATATAGAATATCTTTTGTTGTTAATATTAAGTGTTCAAAGCAGTGAGGCTGAAACAAGCTGGACAAATCCTGCAATTGGGTATTGTAGTAGACCCGATTTTGGGATGAATCATGTGGTTGAAATCCAATCTTATTGTCAAGAGAAAAATGGGTTGTTCGTTTGATTGTCTATGCCGTTTGTTGCATTCGGTTAACCCCTAACAAATGAGAGCATTCCAGGTGGGTGCTAACATTTCTATATTATTGTAAATGGTATATTTTCGTTTGGTCCTGCCACAGTTTAATATTATAAGAGTCACTCATAACAAGAATAATAAGAACTTGTCTAAATATCTATGATTGATCACGGGGCCCCGCTTCGTGCCGGTAAAAGTCTTTGGAGTAGGCGGAACCAGAACCATTTACGCTCAAAACTCAAGAAAGCCCACACGTGTGCACTTCTTGTTGTTCGCCTACACAACACGTACACGTCCCTAGACAAGAATCTCGCCACTTTGGCCAAATAACTGTCTTTACAATTCCTTTTATTATTGATTGATGCTTAAATAATCTATAAATCATCATTTTAATCCAAATCGTTGGCAATTAGCGGACTCTTCCTTGCTTCTAAGGGCCAGTATATTAGTAAACTTAATACCATGAGTTTATGGATATTTTACTAAATTCATTTGAAGTTTGGGGTAATTATATTTACACCCGTGAAAAGTGTCTGTTTCTTGCAATATTTAAGACTTAATGTAATTTAGATAAAATAAAAGGGAAGTAGATATAAGTTACCATAATTGATGTGACAGTAAAGCAAATTATTAATCTAATTAAAAAAAAGAAAGAAAGAAAGAGAAAAGAAAACTTTACTAATGCCACGATAAGACATTTCAATTTCTATAATCACAAAAAGCCAGAGAGCACAAATTCCCGTGGTTCAATATCAACGGTCTAGAATACACGTCAATCAGACCAACGGACAGGATGTTCCACTCACGCAGTTCGACGCTTCGCTTTCGGCCTCGTGATTACGACACAAGGAAATGCTGTTTGTTTGCCAGCGTGTCTCTGGACCCCACTGCCCCATTGCTAAAAAGGCGGGAACTGGCTTTCCAGTTTTTGTCCTCAAGATATTGTTTATCCCTGTTATTAATATTTTTAAATTAATTGTTTCACATCATAGCTATTTTTTATTTTCATAGCTTTTTCTTAAAAATAATACTACAAATGATTCCTTACTGCTAAAAATATTTAATTTTGAATAAAGTTAATAATAAATTTATGCACATATTTAATTATTAAATAAAACTTACACAAATATTTTTAAAAAAAATTAAAAAAAAGAAGGAAATTGGTGCCAAATAAAACTGGTTTTGCTGCCTACCTGCAAGTGCAAACAGACATGTATGTTGTGTGAGAAACACACAAAATTATCCCATTCGTCTTTTTATGTGTTTCGGTATTTGAGTTTGGTCTAGTGTGAATGATACTGGTGAAGAAACAGGTTTTTTTTTTTTAAAATTTTCCGTAAGGATAATTTTTGGCCAGGAAAACGACTCACTTTTGTTAGGTTTTCTCTGACTTTGAATCTGCAGGTTTTGGAGTTTAGCAAGGAAATGTGGTATTTGTGTTGTTTGTGTGAGAGTGAGTGTAACATTTTGCAGAATCAACTACAGGGTCAGATTCGTTTGAGGTCAAAAATGGAGATAAGAATCAGTTTCTAAATGATTCTTTGAGTCTTTCTTGTGAAGATTTTCGGCAGAAATTCTTTGTTTTTTTTATCTGATAATCTTCAACTTAGAGTGCACGAACGAAGCTCGAAAGTTTCTTTTTTTTTTTTTTTTTTGTGGGCTCTGGTGGGGTTGTTGTTTTGGGGTTGAAAATGGTAAAAAAAAAAATTGGAGCCTTCTTTGTCTTTCTTGCAATTTAGAGCTCTGAAAATCCGATCTTTACCAAGCTCACTACCTTACTAAGAATTTTGTTCTGCGTGAAGTCGAAAAAATGGAGCTTTTTACAAATGGGTTTTGAGCTATGAACTTCTATTTTCCATTTTCATCCAAGTTTTTTCTCGAAGCTCTGAAATCAACAAGTTTTGGAGGTACTGTTTGATCTTGTTGTTTATATGATTTTGAGGTCTGTAGCTTCTTTTTTGGAGCTATGGAGAAAAGAAGATGCAGATACATTCTGCGAATTTGCCGTAAAACCTCAACTATGCTTTTGCTTTTGATGATTCTTTGCTTTCAGTACATTAGTGTGCAGTGCCAAGAGAGAATTACTCCTATTAGGCGGCTGTCCCCTGCGCCTCCATCGAATTCTAAGCCATCAGAATTCAATAATGGGGTTAAAAGAATCATTCTCAGTATTGTATTAGGAGTAATAACTGGGTTGATTGGTGCCATTCTTTTTGCTTGTTTAGTCCGGTGCTTTGTTGGTTACATGAACCAAACCCCAATTATTAAAGGGCCAGTCGTATTTTCGCCCAAAATTGATCCCAAAACTCTCCAGGCAGCTCTAGCAAATGAAAACCAGTTGCTGGGTTCAAGCCCTGATGGAAAGTACTATAGAACAGTTCTGGATAATGGGTTAACAATTGCTGTCAGAAGGGTTGAACCCTTTGAGAGTGGTTCACCGGAGAAACAGAACAAGTCGGTGAAGAGACGGATACAACAAGACCTGGAGATTCTTGCTAGCTTGAGACACAGGAATTTAATGAGTTTACGGGCTTATGTTCGCGAATCCAATAGGTTCTATTTGGTTTATGATTATGTGCCAACTGGGAGTCTTGAGGATGCAATGAATAAAGTTAGGGAGAATCAATTGCAGCTTGGATGGGAAGTTAGGCTTAGGATTGCAGTTGGGGTGATTAAGGGGCTTCAGTATCTTCATTTTATTTGCAATCCTCAGATTTTGCATTTTAACTTGAAGCCTACGAACGTGATGTTGGATGCTGAATTTGTGCCTAGGTTGGCTGACTTTGGATTGGCTAAGCCCATGCCCGGTTCAGATAGAGCAACTTCTGCCTATAGTCCTCCAGAATGTTTCCAGAACCGCAGGTACTGAAATATGACATTAAAACTTGATATTGTTAATTATTAAATTTTTATTCCTGTGTACTGTGGAAACTACATTGAAATTTTTGAAGACCGACTTATGATTGTGATGCAAGAAGTTGCTCCTTTTTTTTCCTTAACAAAAAAGAAAGAAAAAAAAGGGATTTACGCATAGTGTTTTATGAATTTCGTTGTGGTTGGTAGGAACTCATTGACTTTTTGCATCAGAAGCTCTAATCAAAGTAGCATACTTGATTCTCCTGTTCAATTTGATGCCATGAAGTTTAATTTGTATGAGTGGTGGCGCAGACAACTGCAACTTATAAAACACTTAGATTTGTAATGGTCTAACTCAAGAAGAAATCCCGCATTAAAATGAGATTTGATGCTTATGTGCATATTAAGCATTTAGGATAAGCCTTAAGCATTTTTTCAGTCTTTTTCTTTCTTATTTGTCTATGCTTCTGGTGGGGAAAGAATCTAAATTTTTTGAAATTGATTATTGTTATAGGGCTCTAATATTTTCTTGCCATGATTTTCCGGTTTATTGAGCTTTCTTGATATTGGATGATCTTAGTCAAGTTTGTGTTGATTATGATGGCAAATATTTTAATTTTGATAGCTACACTGATAAGAGCGACGTCTTCAGCTTTGGGATGATATTGGCTGTTCTGTTAACTGGTAGAGACCCCAATGACCCATTCTTTGCTGAAGCAGCCAGTGGAGGAAGTTTAGGACGGTGGCTTTGGCATTTGCAGCAAGCAGGAGAAGCACGCGAAGCACTAGATAGAAGTATTCTTGGAGAGGAAGTAGAGGAAGATGAAATGTTGATGGCAATGAGGATTGCTGTTGTCTGCCTATCAGATTTGCCCGCAGACAGGCCTTCCAGTGATGAGCTTGTGCCCATGCTGACCCAACTGCATAGTTTTTGATGGAAAATGTAAGTAATTTATTGAAGCTGGAGTTTTGCAGATTTTGGAAATTGGGTATCTTGGATTCTTTGAGGCTATCCATCTGCAATCCGTGTGGGGTTTAAGTGCTCTTACAAAATTATAAAGAGATCATAGTGTTGTGTATGCGGTTGCTGCCTTCAGTTTATTTTCCATTACTTATGACATCTCTGATTTTTTTTTTTCTTACGTTAGTATACAATGTTCTGTACATGACTAATGTTATAACTGTAGACCAATGGTCAAGTAGTTTTCTAAAGCGAAAAGATAGCCTGTATGATCTAATTACTACTTCAAAGGTGCATTATTGTGTCGAGAACCATCCAGCAGTGGTGGGGTTATGTTGGCCATCTTTATCTGGACAAAACTTTATTGTAATGAGGTGTACTCACTGCTTTCTTCTTGAATTCTGGCAATCTTTATTTGGGGACAAATTTTAGTCTTCTGGGCACTTGAATATGAGATGTTTGTAATATTCATTTGCAAGGTTATTCGAGATAGTACAGTTCCAAAAGAAGTTGGGTTGAATACTATATATAATCTTGCATATTCGTGCGATCGTGATACCTTTTTGGTTGATAGAGAAATTAAAGTCTGCTCTTGGACTATAAAGTTCAGCTTTTTAAATCTTGGACGACATGGGCAATCTTCTGCTCTCTTTAGCAACTTGAATAAATCCACATCCTGAGAGAGTGCTGTAAAATAGATAGAGATCTCTCTTATAGGGAAGGTTTCTGATAAGTTTTACGAAACTCGATAAAGGAGATTCTTTGATGAATTTGGAATACTTGTATTCATTGATTTATTTTAAAAAAGATTATTTTATATCCTGTTCATACTGCAGTGCTGGGGCATTCTTATGGGGTGGAATTGAAAGAGATTAAAAAGCAGGCATTAAATAAGTTTGTCTTTGCTTAAAGGTATGTGACAAAATTATGTCATCATGCATTGCATTTGCATTGGGAGCAGCATGTAAAAAGTCTCTGAAATAAAGCCCCTTGTCATGTGGGGATGTTTGAGCAGATAGATTACTGATCAGAGGGCCCAAATGCAAATGCAACAACCATTTCATTTCAATTCATTGCATTGCCATGCATGCTCTAAAAGTTATCCCAAAAAAAGTCCTAAAATGCAAATTTAGCTGCCATTTGATTTACGTCACCCCTTACAGCTGTGATTTATTTATTTTTCTGGGTTTGGTAAACGAATTTGATTTTTTTTATTTATTTATGAAACTTTAAATTATTTATGTGACTTGGTGTTTGTATAAACATATGATATAGATGGATGATGTTTTCCTTGGTCTAGTTATATTTTAAGAAAATCTCAGGACCTCTTTATTGAGTTCTACTAAATTACAGTATGCAGCGCCTGTAATTTTGTAATCCATTCTTTCAAAATAATATATATATATATATATATTCACCAGCAGCATCTTTCTATAAAATTCCGAGCCATGGGCATGTGTATAATCTCAATAAAATAGGCGTCTCTTCCTTGTCCGCTCAAAAATATCTTGATATCTTATCCAATTACCACTGAAGTCATCAATCAAAGTGACTACATTTTGGATCGAATACTTCACAAACAAAAGCTTTCTTGAATGTCCATGCAAGCTTGACCATCAAAAATGCAGACAGCTTTTAGCTATGCGCCAGCATTTCTCCCCCTTTTCACGCCCAAAAAACCTTGCCGAGGCTGCAGGCTCCTCGAGGTTCCCCCATCAAAGTAGCAACAGCTGTGGCATTTGATACTTCATCAGTTAATTATAGCTCCATGACCTCGCAAGACTCTTACATATTTAGAATTAACACTAGCTTCATCTATCAAACATTTGATATCAATCCAATACAATAACCTGTCAAATGTTTTAATATACCCACCATCACTATTATGATCTGACAAGTTCTATCCGATATGGGACGGTGAAGTCTTATTCCTTGGAAGCAAAACAATCGTAGAATGGAAATATTCAGAAAACGATAAAATTGTGGAGCCAAGACAAATTAAGATCAGCTTAGTGATTTGTTAATGCTTTTTCTAGATGATTTAACATGTTAATATTTTTGGCTAAGATCAAGTTTATATTTTACAGTGTGTTTCCAACTGAAGCTTGTGAGACAATTGGAGGTGAAGCTTGTGATGCTGAGATGTATCCTGATGTCAAACTCCAACCTGAGATTCGTAACAAGGCCAGTACTACTTCAGAGCTCATAGATAGAGAATATTTAGAGTACGATAGTCCAAAAACGTAAGATCATGAAGTCCCATTAACAGGTTTAAGAGTTTGAGTTTGCAACTAGAAAAATTGATCATTGTACAAATTTGAACAAATACCTACCTATCTTGTGTTTGGTGATTTTTGCAGTGCTTTTTTAGGAGAGGCTTGTGATGATCTTGGAGAAAAATTCTGCGAGCCGGAGTATCAGACGGGAGACTACTAGAATATCTTATGCAGGATTATACTTAATAATCGATGCTTTTTCTTCTGTTTTATTGCGTAAATAACCACGACTTTGTAGTTTTTGTAAAACTTTTCTGAATTATAATCTTTGCCCTTGCTTTGACGTTAATAATTGGATGTAATTTTTGCATAATTAACGAGTTTTAGCTATTGCTAAACCAAGTAGAAAAGAAATGAGAAGAGAGAGGGCCATAAGAACATTAAATTCTGAGACAACCAGAATGAAATGCACAAGCCAATTGAACAATCATGCAACAATACTTTTCATCGACTTCCATCAGAAACAGATTCCGGAGATGGGCTATGGGCCATTTTGCAGATTGCAGAGCAACTTGGAAACCAAACTTGAAACAGAAAGTTAGCAACATTATTGTTCACCCTCCTCAGTTATACCTTTTCCGAAAACAGATACTGAAGTGCTGTGGAGTACTCTGCAGTTCTTCTTCTCCCTGAGCCGCAACTTCCTTAATAGTTGCTATTTTTTCAAAAGAAATGGTCCAGAGCCATTACCTTCTACACAAAAAACTCAATCTAATCAAATGTGTACCGATCAAATATGGATGGATAGACAAAAGAAAAGGTGTATAAACATACAAGAAAATGGGCAATTATCTGTCATTAAGATGAATGCTCTAGCAACACAAAAGTTCATGAACCAAAATGAAAATTTAGAAATGTAATATGCCATCAATGACAACAATCACAAAGACCAACCATAACGTAGCAACTATTTACTCTACCACCGACCACTCACCACAAAGACGCTCGAAATTCATCTCCTATAGAGAGAAATAGCAATCTTGGAGAGTTCCCGTGGTGCATGTCAGATAACAGAAGCTCGCAAGGACCTTTTTCGGTACAAAAAGAAAACAAAACCAGATAGCACCATTTGCCATTGAAGTAAGAACACAAATGGATTTGGCATTGTGTTGGAGTAAGACTGTTTACTTATGCATGAACTATGGCGTTGTAACATAAAGCTAGAATTCGGACCATTGCCAAGTCTCTTCCGAGAACGTTAGCATATCTTTCTCGGCATCTCCTAATAATTTCCAAGGGACGCAAGAAAAAGGTAAACTGAATCGATTAACATTGAAATGGATAGCTCGCAGAAATAAAGAAAATCCTTTCAACTAAGAGATCTCCAGCATCATCAACAATAACTGCAACAGGAAATGTATCGTGCAGGCCAAATGCAGCAAAGTACTTTGCTAATTCCCTCGTCCTCCTCCTCCACGTATCTTCAACAACAGAATCAAAATGTGACAAATAATTAGCAATCACAATTTTCAAATCACTGTTTACCATACCAGCATGCCACTACTCTTTAAGGCATGTTCAATATCCCCGATAACAAAAAGAATGTCATACTCGTATATTGGGCTGGTCTGGGCCAATTAATATGGCTGAAAATCCTGGCCTGCAAGATGAAGCAGATCTAATTAACCTTCAAGGCAGTCTTAAGTATACTATGTGTCAAAGTAGAAGCAAATTAGCTTAAAACTTGAGACATTTGTATTTTAATTTATTATTAAAATATGTCATGTATTTAAGAAACAAATCCAGGATCCGAAAACAGATCAAGATTGTTGAATAATATGACACATTTAATTGAAATAAAAAAGATTAATTCTAATTTACTTAAATATTATTCTATCAATTATTACTACAATCTCAATATTTTAAATATTATCGTCATTTATTACTTATTTTTTCACTTATATTTAGGCCGGTTATAATCCATTAACACCCCGGCATACAACAATATATATATATAATTGTTTTCCCCTCACTTGAATTCAATTTTTTTTTTCTTGGGGGGGTCACAATCTACAAACTTACACGGAGAAAATGTCACATAAACAACAACGAATAGACATGCCATGGTCATGCATGTGCAAGCACGAACGATTTCTCTGTCTCGGAAGCAGACATGCGAACATGCATGGGGCGGCATGATGCTTGTATATGTATTTACCCACACATGCATGCATGCATGAATGAATGAATGAATGAATGCCTCTCAATTCTCATTCTTGTAATGCATTTTCCATAAATTTGAAATTCTGTCTGCCATTGGATTTATTTATGAATTATCTGTTTAATAAATAATAGAGTCGGTCTGACTTTGTATCTTAAAATCAATATTTTCGATGTGGACTTGTCAATTCTATTGTCTCGAATACGACAACACAATCTTAATTAGTTCAAAATCAAGGGCACCGTAATTCAATTTTAATTTTAAAATTACAAATTAGTCACACAAGATTCAGTTAATACATACTTACTGTTAATAAATAATTTTATTTAGTAATTACATTCTTATTTCTAATAATTAATCACTAATTCCTTAATTTTATATTTTTTTTTAAAAAAAAAAACTTACAAAATACATAGAGATGTATATATTATATTGCCCCCCCACCCACCAAGTCCATTGGTTTGGTTTGGTTTGGTTTGTCTGCGTGCGCAAACACATGTGCATGAATTCAATAGATGCTGACTCGAAAATCTATTTTAAAATTTGATACATCTTTGTCTTCGCATGGGGAGGGGGACCCTTTTACACTTTAAATTAATAACCTCTCCTCCCCCTTTTATTATTGCCCAATAACTTTTTTTCCTTTGAATTTGACTACAATATATCTCTCATTTCGGACGATTGTCTTGCATTTTAATTTTATATTTATATTTTTATTAATTTTTTATATTATATATATCAAATTTTATATTAATCGAATAATTTTTACTTTTTATTTTTAAATTTTTTTATATTATTTGTATTAAATTATAATTAAATTAATTTTTTTAAAAAAAAATTATCTGTTCGGACGTAATATAATGTCAAAATTTTCTTTATAAATTGTAAATTACTAATCTATTAAACATAAATTCATACACTAAAATTAGTATAATTAGTTGGAAGTTTAACATCCGGATTGTTGGCTGGTGATCAAAACACATACAAAAACATAATTAATTAATTAATCAATCAACATTTTATTCTTTCTCATAAAATTTTAATTATGATGCCTATTGTAAAATTTAAAATCGAATTTAGTGGTACATGTGTAAACAAAGTAGTTAATTGTCAAAAATAGAGAGCAAGCCAATTCAACAAAGCTTCTGGGTTATGTCTCTGATTCTTCGACACCCTCACTGGGATCATCATCTCCTTTGAAAATAACACATCATAAATGGAAATATATTGCATTATTATTCAATTCAAACCAAAGGACACTGCCACATAAAATAATACCTGCTTCGTGAGCCAGCAAAATTAAGTCTTATTATGGACCCCTATTTCAGTAAGGACAATGCTATTCTCATACGAACGAATGCTCATTTAACATATGCAAAATGTAATTAACTCGTTAATATAATAATTAGTTAATGGAATATTGGCGGTAGAGAAAAAAACAGTGCATAAATTGATTAACACTAGCACACATGATAAAACCCTCCCTTCCACCAAACCCTATTTTCCCCTTCTTTTAAGTTCCTCTCTCTTCAGCTATCACTTCACTTCACTTCGACTTTCCCATAAATCTAACGCCATCTCTTCGATCCGAGAATTGGGGTTTTATATCTGAATTGCTACTTCTTCTTGGCTGAATCGCTTGCTGTTTTTAATCGTTTTTTTTTTTTTTTGCCTACTAATTGTATGTGGTGATAATCGTTGAATTATTGCGTTACGACCTTTAAAAAGTGGATCGAAGGCATGGAAAGCGGCCACTTCCTTCGGAAACATCGGAGGAGAAAGAGAAAGAACATGATAACAACTTCCCGTCTTATTCATCTTCTTGGTCTGAATCAGACATGTCTGCCATGGTTTCTGCTCTTACTCAAGTAATTGGTACCAGCGATGAACAATCCACCATGGTGCAATCAGACCCCTCAGATTTGCCACCTGCCGTTAAAGAAGAACAAAACCAAGATCAAGGTACTTCTCATCACTCAGACTCCCATTTGACTCTTTTAAGTTCTTTCTCGATCTTGAGTGATAAAGCCCCTCACGTCTCTTTTGACTAACCGTTCTTTTCTATCGATAAAGAGATAGAAAGCTCAAAGTTGAGTGATATTGACGGTTTTAGTTCGATTAGTGTGCAATAAATATGCATGCAACTGTTATTACATCACTCTGTAGATTGTCAAAAGGCTTCTTTGGCTTGTGTTTTCAAATGATGATCATCAAGTTTTGTCTATTGATCTGTATTGTCAATGGTGTCACTTATTGCTGAGATGTGAACAGAGAATAGTCAAAACCTGAAAGGCTAGCCAAATTCAATGTACTCTTAACTTTGCGTAAAGAACTCACTCTCTCACCAAAGATGTAGATGGTAGGCTTTGTTTTTATTTTTCTTTATTCCAATTTCAGAAATTACACATGTATACAGTTAATAGGCTTACATGATCAGCATTATTCATGTCTTTTTTTATTTTATCCATATATCCGTTTCAATTATCTCTTTGCAAGAATTCTTATCGACCCATTATGTGTCTGTCTTAATTTGACCTTAGAACTTATCTTCTTGTAATTTCTAGTCCTACTTTCCTACTTCAAAATTGCCAAACCTTGAAAACGACGGGTATTTTTGCTGGTTTAGTTCGCTGGTTTTCCATCTTTATTATCCTTCCAATTCTAAAAGTTGGCCTCAAGTTTTCTTACCAGATGACTTGAACACCCATCATCTATTCATCTTTCTCTTTCCTGGTAGAAATCTAAAAGCCTCCACACTTCCCAATGAAATATGTAAACTGCTTGTAAAATAATCACCCAATAACATCATGCCGTGTATGCATTTTAGTTACTATAAGTCATATTATGTAGTTGAACCAACACATATTCTATGTATCTATAGACTTGGATATCTATATTCTAACATGTATAAATCCTACAAAATTTTACACTTGTCCAGCCAATGATAGAAGTGAAAATTTTAAAAGTTAACATGGAGGGCTTGGCTATCTTTTAGTCTAATATTTTGTAAACCGGGAAAGAATCAAAGAAAGGAGGTTCCCACCGAAAGTTGGTGTCGGAATCAAATGAACTTCCGAAATCATGAAATGCAATATCATATTACTATCAAGAAATCTTTAAGTGCCACTAAAGTCCTACATAAAGCTGTGCATGGCACACTTAGAATTCATGCTATAGAAAGGTTGTGCATGCATAAAATAGTATTATTTGTGCTATAATAGCCCTACTTCGCATCATTATGAATGTTAAGTTTAAACATTTGATGGTTTAATTTATGGGTCAAGTAAATGCTAAAGTTCTAGTAGCATATAATTAGGAGGTCTAATGGGCTAATTACGCATTAATAAAAAATTAGCTACATATATTTAGTTCCCATGATTTTTAGAAGCATTTAAAACCTTATAAATAAGTCACATTTTCTCTGATATATCTTTTAGTATGTTTTTCACCTTACATAATTCCATGCAAGTATTTTGTGAAGAAGGTACAAGGCGGAGGCATTACAGAGGAGTTAGGCAAAGACCTTGGGGGAAATGGGCAGCCGAAATCCGAGACCCCAGAAAAGCAGCCCGAGTTTGGCTTGGCACCTTCGAGACTGCTGAAGATGCTGCCATGGCTTATGATAAAGCTGCTCTAAAATTCAAAGGCACCAAAGCTAAGCTTAATTTCCCGGAAAGAGTTCAGGGAACGACTGAGTTTGTCTACTTAATGGGGGGCGGGGATTCAAGTTCTTCGTTCCATGAGCAAAATCCGAGGCCAGTACCTGCAGCTCCTCCTCTTCCTCCTACTCCTCCTACTCAATCGCTGCCGCATAATGCTTATCCGGACTTGCTCCAATACGCACAAATTTTGTCGAGTGATGATGCTGGTTTCAACTATATCACTTCAAATCTCTTCAATCCGCAACCATTTTCCCCGCATTCTTCTCGTTCGACGTTATCATCATCTACCAGTTCACTGCACCAGCAGCAGCAGCAGCAGCAACAACAGGAGGAGATGATGAGATTTTCGTCAAACTTTGGAAGCTCGTCTAGTTCTGATTTCCGAGATTACGAGAAGGATGACTTTGATAGTAATAACCCAAATTAACATTGAATAGCATTGTTAATTTTTGAGTTTCGTTAATGTTTTAAGGATGGAATGGTTCATCCTCAATTCAAGTATTATTCCATTATCAAGTGTATCTTAATTATTATGTTTGATTCGAGATTAAAACTACATGGCCATTGAGTTGTAGTAGATTCAACCAAGAGCATAGAGAAGAGCTTCCAAGTATTTTTGTCACAATTAGGAAGCTTGTTTTGTTATTCTGCCTTCTTGATGAAGAGGGAAAGGTGTGTACTTTGTATTAATAGTCTAAAGAATTTGAGCTATTGTCTTTTGCTAGTGTTTGTATGGTCACAATCAAATCTTGCTTTGATATTTCATGAATAATTAATAATATATGATCTATGTAATAAAACTTCTTTTTTTTTTTTTTGGTTTAGAGGTTGACTAATTTCTCTTAATCCTAAGCCTTTCTTTTCCCATAAATTTGTAGGCTTATTATCAACAATATAATAATAAAAAAGGTGTATATATTAATAAAAATATAACTTAATTAAAGAAATATAAAATTGGCACAAGTTACACAAACATATCGATATATATTTTGATATTTTAAAGCAGTAAGATCTTTTAATCAGACATAAATTATCAGAGTTACATACATAAATTTCTTATATAAATTTGTTTGTATATGTATTGTATGAGAGTAAATAAAAATTTACGAAAATAAAAATAATAAACTTAAGTTAATAAGATTATATAAACAAACTTTTCATATAAATTTATTCGTATAAATTAATGTGTGTGTTATATGTAAATAAATACAAATTCATAGAAATAAATATAAATTAATTATATAAAACATGTGATAAGAACATAACTTTATGCCAGAAGATATCTATCTCTTTATAACTAAATATTTAGTTCTAGTGAGAATATTTGAACCTAAGTGGAAGCATCCCACTTGGTGGTGAGGCTCCACTTCGGACAAGCAAGTTTTTGTTTTTTTGGTGGGTGAGCGAACGTCCAACATTAAATTTTAAAGTGAAAATACCATCATCTTGCACATGCTAAGTCTCAGAGATTTCATAATAAAATTTGTCTTTTTCTAACTACAGATTTTTGATTCGCATCAAATCAAATCTCTACCTACCAATGTCAATATGTTGAAGAAGAACTACCTTCTCGGTTTGCTTCAAGCCTTAATTTCACCCATTTCGATCAAGGCGTTGCACCCTAATTATTGGCCATATATTTGGACAATAATTGTTGCCTCTTAACAAAACAAGTTTTCTGATACTCAGTCGACAACAGCTGCTCACCATTGACGATGAACTTCTTATCATTTCATCTAACAGCCAAACTGCAATCGAATTTCTTATCTATGTTGATAGAATATGTAAAATGAGTAAAAGAGGCACGAATTAATTCTCAATTATAGAAAGCAGAAATCGAAAGAATCATAGGCTAACTCTCTCCCTTATGGCTCAATCAAATTGACATGAAAATTAATCTGGGTCAAATAGTATTGTCATTTAAATGTCTATCCTATTAACAAGGATATGGAATATTTTGATGCCACTACTAGCGACTCATTTTGTCAATCAATACACTGAAATAAGACAATAATAGAATTGGAGTCTACAAGCTTTAATTTTTTGGTTATAATTTTTTTAAATAATTTTAATTATAACATATAAACTAATAAGTATAATATAAAATTTAAGACATGCATCCAAAATTTTAAAAAATAACCATACACTTGACATAAGACAATAAGAATCAAAAGATTTTACTTTACTTTTTTCACGTGTTAATTAGCGAATTTCCAATCATGATTTTGTCATAATAATGTGTCATTGATTTTATTAACAGATTGGGACACGCATTATGCAAATGTTTGTCTACAAGAACAACATTTAAGTTAATAGATTAAGAATCCTAAGAACGAAGTTAAGTATGCAATCTATATCTAATCTATGGCACAACAAAATTTGGGGGGTTTGGGATTTGCATGGTCTGGGCCCTTTCTTCTGCTTTCTACGTTTAAGAGAATTCGCCATTAATTTTATATAAATACATGGAAGATTTGATGTGTAATGGGTCCCTGTCGATTGGGATGTTGAGAAACCTTTTAAGGCAATGCGCATGCTGGAGAAGCAGTATTAATGCAGGCATTCCTCCACTTGCAGAAATCGTCCAAACCGTTTTAAGAAAGATTGATTGATTAATCGATTGTTGGCATTGACTACTGAGAAAGAGAAGAGAAGCTTCTGTGTCTTTCTTCGTCTCGGTTCTAATTAATATTACAAAAACGTAAGCCGCGTGAAAACTGACGTCTTTGGTTCTTGGTTGCACTTGCACCATGCTCGATGCAGAAGCAGGCAGGCACGCATGCATGCATGACCATCACTACATCAGCATCAGCATCAACTTGAAATTAATAGCGACAATAATGCCAACCTAATGATTGTGACTCAACACAACAAAGCCGATTGCTATTGTTTTTTTTTCCATTTAAAACTTGATATAAGAAACATACTTTGCATGCCAATATTGGGGTTGTGGTATAAAATAACTGGTTCAAGTAAAATCTGACCAATGATTGGAAAAGAGAGAGATCAAATGGGTGTGAATATCTATCAATGCGAAGATCATATAGCTACCAAACTAGTGAGAACGAAAGAGAGAGAGTGAGAGTAGTGCACGGGGCCATAATTGGAATTGGTGACCTTTTCCTTTTCCTTTCGGCATCTCCATTTGTCAAATTTTGCGGCTAAAGTCCGACCCTTTTTTGAATAATACTCATCCAAGTACAATTATGATGCACCTGTGCATTTCTTTCTTCTTCTTTGGGGCGCATGCACATGAAGTTTGGCCTACGTCCTTTTTGAGAGAGAGAGAGAGAGAGAGAGCGAGCGAGCATTACACGGCTCTTTCTGCACCGTCTAGTGTTGCCTTAAATCATTGCTTTTGCATGCTACATAATTAGAAATGTCAATCGCAACACAATACAACACAACCTAACATAACAAAACAAAACAAATCAACAATAATCATGAGAGATGAGACATTCCTTTTGTTTTTCACCGTTGCTTTTTCCTTTTTTTTTTTTTAGAATAAAAAATAAAAACCAAAACAATACCAAATTTTAAATAGAAAACCTTTGAAAGATAAAAAAAAAAAAAGAAGTGAAAAACGAATTAACTGATGCAATATTTACTCTAAACATTTGAATATATAATAAAATCTATTAAGAACATATATTATCTAATACAAAATCACGAAAAAGAGAGTTTAATTCCTATTATTTTTGCATACCATTATATATTATACTTGTTATTTTAAATATCAATTACAAATTTAACAAATCTTTTATAAATATATACATCGTCTGGTAAAAGTGTGTTATCGGACAAAAATAAATAATAAATAAAGTCAATTATACTAAAAAATAATACATTCAAGAGAGATTATTGCAATATAGTGATTTCAATTTGTATATTATTGTTAATTTTTAGATGTTATATCATCCATAATTATTATGTTTGAATATTATGTCAAATGTGATCTCATATACTGCATGGTTTAATTAATTAATTAATTAATTAATTAATTAGAATCTTAATGACATAAAATACAATAAAGTGTCGCTGGTTTTGTGAAAGCATGCATGCTAATATGTCCTTTTTTTAATTTTTATTTAAAGCATGGCCCAAGCCTTATTTTATAACTTTCTTTTTGTAGTATGCCTAGCTTTTGGATATTATACTTGATAAATCATGTCAAATGTGGGATCCCATATCATATATTTTGGATTAACTTTAATTAATTACAATGTCATAATTTAATCTATTTATGAAATAAAAGATAATTATTTATATTAAATTTTGTGAAAGCATGGCCCCGTAAGCCCTCGATATTTTACATTTTCTTTCCTTTGATCAAAAGAATACTTATGCATTTAAGTAATAATAAATATTTCAAAATTTTAATCGTACCAAATAATGCGGTATTCATTGAGTGAGTAATATATTTTTTAATATTATTTTATCGTCCACTTAATAAATATTACATTATTTGAGATGCAAATTTAAAATATTTTATCCTTACAAATTAAGATATAATTTTAACAAGTTTTTATATTTTTTAGATGTTGAGTCCATGATTTATTGGACCCAACTCTAAGTATTGGACTTTGGCCAAACTTTTTTGGAATTGTACAATGAATTAAACAATATAAGGTTATACTGTTAGTAGTACATTAATAGTAATTAAAACTAATTTTTGGTTTTAGCAAAACAAAGTGGACGTTCTCATTGGACTCCAAACAAAAGAAGCCCGGCCCATAGCCACCATTGGACCTTTGTTGCTTGGTCCTTTCTTAACCCAAAACAGAGGGTTGCTCTATTAAGACCCCTCTCTGTTGTTGAGAGTGGGATTTGAACCCACGCCCTTTCGGACCAGAACCTTAATCTGGCGCCTTAGACCAACTCGGCCATCTCAACTTTTGCACTACGACACTCAATTTTAATATAAAACGCATTACATCTGATCCTGTCCACTGTTGTTATACTACAAGGGGAAACAACATAATTGTTAACATTGTGTGGGTAACATTTGAATGTTAATTATTTTCATTTATAATTTTGTTAAATATAATAAATAAGTTAATTACTACTTTAAGTAAGTAATAAAAAATTATAATTTTATTAGAGTACATTAAGATCACTCTTATATTATTAAATTACAACGCAACTTAGATTTTTAAATACATATAGAATATTATATTTATTTTATACATTTTTATTTTTTTATTATGATATAATTTATAATATTTTTTAACTTATATTGAGTCAAACTTGTAACATATTTTTGTTTCGAAGGATGTATATCATTGCGGATTGAACTTTTTTTTCTGAGAATTAGTGATATATAATTATTAAAATTAAAATTTTATTTTGTTTTTCATTTCATTTTGTGGAATTAAAAATCAAATTTAATTATTAATTAACAAAAAAAATTTAATTTTTATTGTTATTATATAAAACCGAATTAAAATCGAATCAAATTGAATTTAATTTTTTTAGGTCAATTTAATTTTATCCTACTCATGGGTCATATATATTGAATGTTGGGCCATGCAAACCTTTTGATTTGAGCCCAATAATGAAGAAAATATTGGGCCTAAGTTTCGACATGGAAAGAAATATCTGGGTATTCGGCCGTGTGTCGCGCGTATAAAAATCTTTATACTCGCTTTTACGGACAGACAGACAAACGGCTTGAACTTAGCTGAATTGAATCTCAACCCCAAGTAATAGAAAAGAGAAACATATTAGTTAATCGTCAGAGTCCGTTTAGTGAAAGTAATGGCGTCGCGGGTGCTATCCACGACCTTGGTGACTCCGCCGAAATACGGGTTCAGCAAACCTTCTTCTTCTTGTTCTTCTTTGTTGCCTCTAGCGATTAAGGTTTCGGCTAAGAATAATGGAAAGGAAAGAATAAAGTGCAAAGCTGTCGGGGAAAGCTCTCAGGGTTCGTTTGCTCAAACAGTTTATCAAGGTGTTTATGGTCCCTGGACCGTTGATTCCTCTGACGTGCGAGAGGTATTTGCTTTTATATATTCTTATGAGAACCTACTTTGTTTCTGTACTCCATTATTTGCAAAACTTGTTGGGAAATGGTTTCAATATTATGCATGTTAGCTCAGTTTACAGTACAACTGTTGCAACCATTAAAGATATTGTTATATTTTTCAAATTCCCCATTTTTTCCCCCTTAGATTCTAAACTTATGTATTTCCCCCTTAGTTTCTGTGAATTTTAATATTGGTATGCATGGCATGATTGTGTTTGTTGCTGGAGAGTTTCAACAAGTCTTTTGATTGTTGTGACAGGTGATTTTGTACCGTTCGGGGTTAGTAACTGCTGCTGCCTCATTTGTAGCTGCAGCATCAGCCGCTTTCTTACCAACTGACTCTTTCCTGAGTGAAATATTCAAGCAAAATCTGGACTTGTTTTACACACTTGGAGCTGGTGGTTTGGGGTTATCATTAGTTCTAATTCACATCTATGTGACTGAGATTAAGCGAACCCTTCAAGCATTGTGGGTGCTTGGGGTTGTTGGATCTTTGGCAACATACACAGCCCTTGCTCGACCCGCTGGTGAGAATTTAGTACAGTATGTCATTGATAATCCAACCGCTGTCTGGTTTATTGGTCCTCTCTTTGCCGCTCTTACTGGACTTGTTTTTAAAGAAGGTACTGTCACATTTGTTTAATGCACCTTTATTATCGTAATTATGATAGTTTTATCGAGTAATGAGAGATTTTACACTAGTGAGATTGAGCCTTCCAGTCAATGAGAACTTGATAAACTCATATTAAGTTTTCCACGTTCGGATTATGCCTTGAAAGCAAAGGTGAACAGGTAAGTAGACAAGTTTTCCATGAATTACATATGTTTATATTCTCCTTTTGCCAGAATGGAGAAAGGGAAAGAACCCCAATTGCTTTTTATTGGTTAATTTTTTTTTCCCTTTAGATTTGTGAATCAATATGTCAAAAGAACAATGATAAGTTTTCTATTATGTAGTTAAAACTTGACTGAACTAAGCCTTCCCAAATGAGTTGATATCATCGTCTTCCCCTTTATCTGAGGACAATATATTTTTGATTTTTCTTTCTTGAAAATCACTATGATGCAGATATAAGTTTTAGGTATCTCTTATCGCTCATAAGTTCATTGACGCAAATTTGGTTGGGAATTAGATATTCATAGTTGTATTTGGAAAAATTGTAGATGTTAAATCGTTCAGTAATCATCTGCTAGGAACTCAAAAGATTATCAGAACTAATGTTTTTACTCAATGTAGCAGTTTTATCATAATCTCATCATGTATTCATTGATGCAGTTGCTATGCTGTAGCTCACAGTGCAAGATATATTTGTTAAAAGAATTGGTTCCTCTACTTAGAATAATTTACAAACTGAGGTGTGTTTTTTTTTTTTTTTTTCTAATGTCCCTCACAGGCCTCTGCTATGGAAAGTTGGAAGCTGGTATTCTTACCTTCATTATACCTTCGGTGCTTCTTGGTCACCTGGTACTTTTCTTTCAACTAGGCAGTTATCTTCATGATCTTCACAAATTCTAATGTGATAATGAGGGAAAGCCAGATGAGTCAGGAACCTGTTTGACTTCATAATTTATTGAACTACGTAAATTTCTGTATACGAACATAGAGGCTTTAAGACTCTTATCTTTTTTTGGCTTGGTGTTCTATTACTGATACTCCTTTGGTGTGATCCTAATATTTTCTTTTAGGGTGATAAAAACTTGAGCCTGGTGTCTCTTCCTAGCTTTTAAATTCTATTTTAGGATAACTTGCTGAGCTTTACTTAAAATATGCAGACTGGTTTAGTGGATGACACAGTAAAACTTACTCTTCTCGGTTCATGGATGGCACTCTTGGTGATATTTGCTGGGAGGAAGTTTACTCAACCTATCAAGGTACATTATTAATTAATCTTGACTATTGATGCTAGAGATCTTCCGGCTAGTTAGCTTTCATTAAATTAAAAAGTTGTGACACTAACATTTTCTTGTTTATTTTCAAGGATGACATTGGTGACAAGTCGGTTTTCATGTTCAACACTCTTTCAGAAAATGACAAGAAGGCTTTGATTGAGAAACTTGAGCAACAAAAACAGTGAGAATCCTAATTATCTATGCACGGGGTCCAAAAATAGAACTCTGCCTGTAAATATTTTGCACTTTTTAGGAAAAGAGTTGAGAAACCTTGATAGCCAGCTTCTGCGAGGGAAACTTTGATTTTGGATCCTGATGAATTGTTACCATGAGAAATTTCTAAAGTGTTTACATGTGTAGTTCTTTGGAAAGAGTGCCTAGGATGTTCTAAATGCAATTTTGGCATGTTAAAAAAAGCAACATAATTCAAGTTTAATCAGTATATGTCAAGTATAAACTTAAAGTTTGAATCGATTAGTACACAGTTGACATTTCAAAAGGCCTTGTCTTCTTAGAAAAGCTCTTCAAGCGCTGATTATTGCATCCGAAACGCCCTGATCAATCACACAGCGAGAAAAATGAAAGAAACAATACCGCAGCTATGTAGTCTGGACCCACTGATTGACTACAGAACATTCAGTTTCATCATGGCATGATGAATCGTTTGCTCTGCTACTAGCAAGGTTAGCTGTTTTGCCTATGGTCATTACACCGGCACCAACCATTGACATTGCTTCCATTCTTAGATTTTTCTGGTTTTTACGTCTGATTGAATTTGTTACCCTCCATCCCTTGTGGCATTGACAAGTTACTTCCACTCTTGGACCATTTCCGTTTATAAGTCTGCTTGAACTTTGTATCCACGGGCTCTTTATGCATTTCTTTAGCATTGGCTGTTTCGGGCTTTACTGAAACAAATTCAACTTGTATTGTACCTTCAGGATGGTAAGGTGTTTGCCTTCTCATCTGTCAAGTAAGATCTGGCACAAAATGCCCATCATTTGCCGCCTTCTGCTTGCATGTCAGCAATGTTTAGATGCAGGCCGGGTCTTCAAATTGTTACCTTTGACTTCCCCGGGCATTTGATAATTTTAATAGTGTATTTCTATATCATCGGCACCCTCATCTGGTTCTTGAGGTGTGCTGCCAGTTTCATCAGATGATTCGTCAGAATTCTCCTGCATCTCTGCATATCCGTGCTGGAGTGATTCAATCACAAGCATATCCATTGTCTATTAACTTTTCATGCAAACTTCAATATCATCAAGGGAAGTTTTGCAGCAATATTTTATTCACTGCTGGTAATACAAACAACTCATCAAAAAAATCCATGTTTTGAATTAAGTAAACCTTCCAATAAGAAACCGAAAGCACAGCATAACCCTGCTTTCCTTGCAACCCGATAGCAGCATACATTTGCAGCAAAAAGTATAAAGGCTAGACTATTTTATTGCCTTTACCAGCACCAAGCAAGAGATTCATTGATCAAAATCTTTAAAGAACACTTAATTGTTGGATCAAATCCGAATATTACATGCACCCAGTTCAGATTCGAGATGGCTTTCTTACGAATGCAGATTAATGAGTTCAGAATCAGGAATGCTCTTGTACAAACGAAGAGTGTACATCCTAAATCGATCAAGCTGCTATACCGGTGGACTTGGACGAAAGTCAGATATGTCATTTGAGCAAGATGGCCATTTCCTAATACTGGTTGTGCTCGTAATTTTCTTCCATTGACACTTGTCCTCTGCCGGATAAAACCTTGACCAGAAAAGGTACTCTCTAGGCATGCTTTACAAAACTCATGGGCACAGGGTGTAGTAAGTGGGAAAGCAATTGCATCTCTTTCAAATATTCTTATCCTCAAACAATTGATTTGTTTTAAGACTAGAATGAGTCGGCAATGGTACAGGGTAACGTCATCTCTCATGCGGGATACACTAAATCGCTAGCCAAACATTCCACTAAAAATACTCCCCTCTTAAAACCCTAGCGACAAAAGCACCTAGATATTTTTTCCAGGTTCGCATGCGATCGCTCTCCACTATCTTAACCTCATCAATTTCCGTTGGACACCATTTCTTTTCTCCTCTCAGTTTGCGTCGATCGTACGCGTTCTCACTCAAAGCCGAACACTTGACACCGATGGCTCCCGCCAACGAGGAATCGCTTCGGAGAAGCCTAGCCGAGAAGCAATCCGCCGTGGAAGCCCAAGGCAATGCAGTCAGGGCTTTCAAAGCCGCTGGTGCTGCTAAACCGGAAATCGACGCGGCAATTGAATCCCTCAACCGATTAAAGCTCGAGAAGGCTTCTGTTGAAAGGGAGCTCCAGACTGTCGTTAGTGGTAGTGGGGGGGATGGCTCACTTAACAGGGAGGCGTTCCGTCAGGCTGCCGTCAATACTCTTGAACGCCGTTTGTTCTACATCCCATCTTTCAAGATTTACCGCGGTGTCGCTGGCCTTTATGATTACGGCCCACCGGGCTGTGCCGTTAAGTCCAACGTTCTTGCTTTCTGGCGCCAGGTGAGCTGTTAATTTTGGCGCCATCATTTATTGTTCCTCTCATACTTTTATCTTTTTATTTTTTATTTTTTGATTGATTAAACAGTTGGGCTTAAGTCATACTTTACTTTCATTAGTTCTTGATTTCGTGATATAATTTCATTTTTAAGGAATGTAGTCCTTTTTATTTTTTAGCATTTTGTTCTGGAGGAGAACATGTTGGAGGTTGACTGCCCATGTGTGACCCCCGAGGTTGTCCTGAAAGCATCTGGTCATGTTGATAAATTTACTGACCTAATGGTTAAGGATGAGAAAACTGGGACCTGTTATCGTGCTGACCACCTTCTTAAGGATTTCTGCAATGAGAAGCTTCAGAAAGACCTTAGCATATCTGCGGAAAAGGCTGCAGAATTGAGACATGTACTAGCAGTCTTGGATGATCTATCACCTGAGGAGCTTGGGGCAAAGATCAAGGAGTATGGTATTACTGCTCCTGACACAAAGAATCCACTTTCTGATCCTTATCCATTTAACTTAATGTTTCAAACATCAATTGGCCCCTCTGGTTTGATCCCTGGGTGAGTATTTGATAAATGGTTTTGTATAAGTGATATAATGTTGGCATTTTCCCGAATCAATATGAAATACTTGTGAAGGACTTTCCGCAATTAAAGTACTTCAAAAATCTGCTAAATTTTTTAATATATTCAGTTGTGTAACTCCTTTTTATGCAGTGTTATACTCTGTCACATTAGTATTGATAACCTGTTTGTCTGCTGCAGGTATTTGCGTCCTGAAACAGCTCAAGGCATATTTGTGAATTTTAAAGATCTGTATTATTACAATGGGAACAAACTCCCTTTTGCTGCTGCTCAAATTGGTCAGGCTTTCCGAAATGAGGTCTTCAATCTTCCCTTTAAAACTGAAAAATATGTGTGCACGCTTTTTTGTGGATGTACAAATTTTTGTTTGTGTTGAGATGGCTGTAATAAGTGGCACAATATGGTTGCATACTGCTTCCTGCTATTAAGCCGTGGTTTTAGGGGTGGGTACTGTGTGAGAGAGTGAGGAGGAGTTTACAAAATCTTTTCGTATGTACAGATATCTCCTCGCCAAGGCCTTCTGAGGGTCCGTGAGTTCACACTAGCAGAGATTGAGCACTTTGTTGATCCTGAAGACAAATCTCACCCAAAATACTTGGAGGTTGCAAATTTGGAGTTCCTGATGTTCCCAAGGGAAGAACAAATGTCGGGCCAATCTGCAAAGAGGATTCCCCTTGGTGAAGCCGTTTCAAAGGTTGGTTTAGATTGTGTTTAATCTTACCATTTTAGGTCCTTTGACATTCCGTGCTCGTTTTCCACATCCCTTCCTGTTGATTATGCTGTCCACTGTTGTTCAGGGTATTGTAAACAATGAAACACTTGGCTACTTCATTGGACGAGTGTATCTCTTCCTAACATGCCTTGGTATTGATAAAGAGCGGTTACGGTTCCGGCAGCATCTTGCAAATGAAATGGCACACTACGCCGCAGACTGTTGGGATGCTGAGATTGAATGCTCCTATGGGTGGATTGAATGTGTCGGTATTGCCGATAGATCTGCGTATGACTTGCGTGCTCATACAGTAAGAAATCAATCTGTATTTCTGTTGAAATTTTATTATCTACTGTTAGTGTAGATGGTAATAAAGTTGTTTGTATATCTGCCACTATCATGATGAGATGGTAGTATTTATGAGGTTCGGATGGTCGGCTTACTTCCATTCATCATTTTTGTGGTTGAGATAGCTTGCTACTCTGGATATCATAGATTAGTGCTATTAATATGCTCTCCTAGCAAGTGCTAAAAGTAGTACAACATAAAAGGTATGGAATGTCTGCTACATAACGCAAACATTAATACACACTAATTAGATATATTTTTTTGGTCACATAATAGGAGAAGAGTGGTGTCCCTCTTGTTGCTCATGAGAAGTTTTCAGAGCCTAAGGAAGTGGAGGTACTGTCTTATGCTAATTGCGCACATGAGTCTTTGGCACTTGTCTTTTATTTGGGGAGTGTAAATAACATCATCGCTTGAAACTGTTTCCAGAAATTGGTTATAGCTCCGGTGAAAAAAGAACTAGGTCTTGCATTCAAGGGAAACCAAAAGAATGTGGTTGAAGCTTTGGAGGTAAATGTGAATTAGGTTCTTTGTGGTTGATGCCATGATTAAAAGAAGTGGTACAAGCATAACTAAAATGTATAAATTTCTTCCCATTAGGCAATGGATGAGAAAGAAGCTATGGAAATGAAGGCCTCACTGGAAGCCAAAGGAGAGGTGGAGTTTTATGTCTGCACCATTGGGAAAAATGTGTGCATTAAGAAGAACATGGTGTCAATTTCGAAGGAGAAGAAGAAAGAACACCAGAGAGTTTTCACACCATCGGTTATTGAACCATCTTTTGGCATTGGAAGGATAATATACTGCCTCTTTGAGCACTCTTTCTATACAAGGCCGAGTAAAGCTGGAGATGAACAGTTAAATGTATTCCGTTTTCCCCCAATTGTGGCACCTATTAAATGCACAGTTTTCCCATTGGTTCAGAATCAACAGTATGAGGAGGTTGCCAAAGTCATTTCCAAGTCATTAACAGTTGCTGGAATCTCACATAAGATTGACATAACAGGTTTGCACTTCAGATTCACACTCTTTTAATATTAATAGTTTTAATGCAAATTGTATCTGGAGATGGATATGGGGATCTGCCCAGAATGGGTGAGGATGAGGGCTGCTACTTTGGAGGTGGGAAAGGCGTGGGATTAATTCCTTGGCCCCAATGAAAATGGTTATGCAATATAGATTATGCAAAAGTCTGCAGCGACATGATTGCATGTGTATTTGGAGAACCTGTATATAGTTGCAGGACGTTCTAGAGTGGAAGTATGTGCTTTTGTATAGGTTGTGTTTAGGTTCCTCCCTTGGTTTAAATTAGCGTCTATTTCCATCTTTTTTGCTTTTGTTTGCTGTGAAAGGTATATGATTCCCTGCATTCTCTTAACATATACAGTACTTCCATTTGTGCATTCTTGTACATGTGATTTTACTGTTTTATGTTCTGATATTTACAGGCACGTCGATTGGGAAACGATATGCAAGAACAGATGAACTTGGTGTACCATTTGCTATCACTGTTGATTCATCATCCTCGGTGACAATACGAGAGAGGGATAGCAAGGATCAAATCCGTGTCAATGTGGAAGAAGCAGCATCAGTTGTAAAGGCTGTGACCGATGGACAGAGGACATGGCAAGATGTGTGGTCAACTTACCCGCGCCACTCGTCTGAGTCAGCCGACGATTAAATTGCAAGTGTATTACCGCTGTTGGTGTATGACATATAACACTCCTGGGGGTTTTCTCACATTAGAAAACCGTCGATCTCTCGCGACGTCCTATTATTTGGAAAAGAAAGGAAGATAATACTTTACTTTTGATACTTTTGGTGCAGGACTTGGCATGTTCATGTTCTCACCAGCTTGTGTATGTTAACGCGTTTTTTAACAGATTCTTGCTTTACAGGAAGTTTTAATTCTTACAGTTGAAGAACATTTGGCTTCATTTGTGTTATATTTGCGATTGCAAGATTTTGCCATACTGCTTTTTTTTTTTTTTAAATTTTTAGAAAATCGTAGTAATATTTAATATATTAATTTAAAAATGATATATATATATATATATATGTATAAAATCTTATTTATTCTGTTTCGGGAGTGCAGTTATATATATATATATATATATATAAAATCTCCGTTACGGGAGTGCAGTGTGACGTAGTGGTGAGCGAGCGAGTCAAAGGAGTAGGTTTTGTAATGACAAAAACGGTGTCGTGTGTTAATGAACTTGTAATTTTGTTTCTCGTACGTTGACGAACCCCATTAACAGAGGAAAAACGGAATAGAACCAAATCAAAATTGATTTACGGTGAAACCCTGGCGTCTACGTCAACAAGAAGAAGAAGGCGATGTTGAGAGTAGCGGGGAGGAGGCTCTCATCTCAATCTTGGAGGTCGCCGCAGGCAACCTCCGCCTTCCTTTCTGGAAACAATCCTTTCAATCTTAATGGTGGCGTTGAGGACTCTCATTCTGTCTCTAGATCCCTTTACTCTACTCTTCCTTTCTCTTTCAGTTCCCACTTTCCACATCTAATAAGAGGTTTGTTCTTCCGTGCCTGTCCTCTCTCTCTCTCTTTATGGTTTTATAGCATCATTACTGGTTTTGATCCACTGTTACGTAATTTCTTGAACTAAAATTTTGAAAAAGAATGAAATTTTCTTTTGTTGTTGCTTTGAAAGCGAGTGTTTTATTGTTGAAATAGAAATATATGATTTAATTATCTATTCAGATTCTGATGTTGAATAGTTCAGAAAGTTGTTGTAATTGGGATGCAATTTAGAGATTTGAGTCAATACTGTATTTTCTTTGTTAATACTTACACAAATTTTATAAAATGTGATTCCCATTACTTCTGTGACCCATAATCCCTTGTGCCTTGACCTATTTTTGAGCATGTCTGTGTGCATGTGCGTGTGAACAGTAAAGAACCAGGCCATTCTCTCCTTTTTAAGTTGTATTACATTGATGTTAGCTGAGATATCACAAATGTCGCATGCAGGTTGAGAGGTGATGACATTTTCAATATAAACTATGCTGGATTTTTGTTTCTATGTACCATCCTATTATACTGTTGAAATCCTTTCATGAAGACGAATAACAAGCAAGTTTTGTAAACTTGCAAAGATGCTTATAATGTTTACATATTTCTTTGTGATAGAGTTGTGTTTGATTGAGCTGGTGGGAACTACTGACTAGTGAGCTTTTTTGATACTTAGATTGCTTAGAAACAATTACTTCTTCTGTGTGATAGTTTATCTATTTCACTTTTGATAGTATTATATATGGGTGAAAACTGCATAGAGAAGCGTGAAGAGTAGGTTCCGATATCAAATGAATTTTGGAAGATGTATAGGGGTTGTTTAATCTTCAGCTAATGAACTCAATAGAATGCTTCAAGATTATGTCGTGGACTATTCTGCCACTTGTTACCAAGCATACGTTTTTATCCTGAATGATCATCGCATGATGGACTAATGTGATGTTCATTCCATTTCTTCATTGAATTTCTTAATGTACATTAGAGCTGTTCCCTTTCTTGGGTTGTTTTTTCTTCCCTTCTGACAACTTGGTCAGAATTGGTATATTTTTCTTTTTAGATGAATATACTGGGTTTCCCTTTTCTAGTGAGAAGGAAAAAAAAGTGTGAGAGCTGTTAAATGATGTTGGGTAACTGTTCCAGGTTTTTCCACTGAAGCCCTCACTCCAGGACGTGATATGGGTTTGATCTCAGATCTCCCAGCTACTGTGGCAGCTGTAAAGAACCCAAGTTCAAAAATTGTCTATGATGAGCATAATCATGAGCGCTATCCACCTGGCGACCCCAGCAAGCGTGCGTTTGCATATTTTGTTCTAACAGGTGGCAGGTTTGTGTATGCCTCCTTAATTCGTCTTTTGATCCTTAAGTTTGTTCTTAGCATGTCTGCAAGCAAAGATGTCCTTGCTCTTGCCTCCCTTGAGGTTGACCTCTCTAGCATTGAGCCTGGGACTACTGTTACTGTCAAGTGGCGTGGGAAACCAGTTTTCATCAGGCGTCGGACTGAAGAGGACATTAAGTTGGCTAACAGTGTTGATTTAGCGTCCCTCCGTGACCCAGAGGAAGATGCTGTCAGAGTTAAGAATCCAGAATGGCTTGTCGTTATCGGGGTCTGCACCCACTTGGGATGCATTCCTTTACCAAATGCTGGTGACTTTGGAGGTTGGTTTTGCCCTTGCCATGGTTCACACTATGACATCTCTGGCAGGATCCGCAAGGGGCCAGCACCTTACAATCTAGAGGTACCCACTTACAGTTTCTTGGATGAGAACAAGTTACTGATTGGGTGAGCATTGGTAATGGAGTTCTTTTCTGCAGCAGTTCTGTTACTTTGAGTATCAGAATAGATTTTTCTTCCACCAAAGGGAAATTTGATACTCCAAATTTGTATTGTTTTACCTTTGGCTATTCAGTCATGCTTTGCAGATCAACGTATTCTATCTTCTGCCGGATCTGGACAGGATTCCCAATTTTTGAATAATACAACTGGAAATTTGTTGAGCACTTTCACTTTTAATGGCTGTTGAAAGTAAATTTTGTCAAAACAATCATCCAAGTTTACCCAAGATGTTGTTCTTCTTTACAGCACTTATTCATATAGTATTTCTTCATGCATAAATTTTGATGTTTGTGATTGGTTTTGTAGTTGCTAAATCCTGCTAAGAAGCATAGTTATCCTTAAGCCAAACGTAGTCCTCAATGCTGTCGCTTTTTAACATGCTTGTGCCATTGTATTGCTCCTTATTTCCTTTTTGTTATACCCTGAATTCTTTTTAGGCGTGCATGCTCAAGACCAATTTTTGATGCATTGGCAAACTCTGTTTATTGTTGCATCTGTTTTGTTCAGCTAATTTTATGCTGGATATTCAGATGAATTTATGGATACAAAAAGAAAAAAGTAGTTCTGTGATGATGATGTTGGTGCAAGTTGGTTTAATTCATAAAATCTCTTGAAGATATTACAAGAAATGTGAAGTTTCACATTAAAGTTGAATGGTTTGATTCCACTACATTGGTGTAATGCTTTTTTTTTTCCTTTGTTTTTTCAAAAGAAAAGGTACGCAATGGTATGATTGCAGTAGTCAAGGAAATTTAAGGAGTAAGCATGCATGCATACATATAATTTTAATTTTCAATCAGTTGGTTTTTAACGAAATACATCATGGAGTATAGCATATCATACGAAACACAGGACCCCGCAAAAGAATTTCTCAATACAAAGTTAGCAATTTTGAATTGGAACTAATGGCAATTTGCCTCCATATATATCAGGAAGCTGGCTCTCATCGATGTCCTCGAGCAGAGTGGGTTTCAGTTTTTTGTTGTCAACAAAAATTACCTGCAAAACATACATTAAATGCCAGCTAAAATGTATCAGCTCAAAGGAAAGAAACAAGTTCTGTTCGTTCAAAATGCACAACTTGTGCTCGTCAGGAACACGTGTTTCTTACGAGGAAGGTACCTTTTTTCTGGTCTTCTTGTCGATAAAAGAGTAAATAGCCTTCCACACGCTCATGAAAATGTAGGGCGCATGGACTATGTACAGTTTGCCTAGCCTCTCCGGGTAGCAATCCTGTTAATGTTATCAAATCAATGCTATAAGCTTAGCTATTCGATGGCAAGGATTCTCTCTCGTCAACAACGAATGAATGGGTGTTTCATATTATTGTTGGGTAAATGCATTTACCATGCACATCTACAAGCAGAAGCAAACTATCCATGAAAGAATTGGTTTATTATTTGATCAAGTGAATCAATAATTGAACATTATGATAGTGGAGGATCTAACCTGAAGGATTGATAAAACTGCTCGATACCCCCGTATGTCACTGTTGGAGTATCCCCATCCTTCAAAATCCGCAATACAGATAAACTTTTCCTGTTCCTTTGGCAATCTAAAACATAATATGAATAAGCTTGATTTATCTGCTAAGCTAAATCAACAATCAAATTGAAAAGATTAACATTTACCCCTTTTCATCAGTTCATAGTCATTTACTGAAATTTCAGGCATAGAAAGGAGGAGAATGAGCTAACTTACTTGGCACATACTTTGTCCAGACTATAGACCCCAAATCCTGCAAATGAAAATGAAAATGAAGCATGTAGAATGAACGGATGAATGAATTTGCAAAGTACGAATCACTGCAACATAATTGTGTAATGGAAATTATGGGATCGAGAGATAAACAAGAACATACTCTTGAGTTCGTCCAAAGTTCCGTCAGAGGGCTTGTGTCTGTTAGCAATGCCAACGAGTACAGGGCGTCCCTTCTTATCGACACCTTGCATGCAAAGCTTGTTCTTAGCAAGATGATTGGGAATGTCTGTTTCTGATATGAATCCATTAGGAACAAATGTTCTTCTCCAGCTTAGGTAATTCAATAACATGCTACAACCCTTCTCTACATCCATATCTCGAGCCCTCAGAAATCTTCTTATTGCCAAATCGTCAACTTCCTGCAATACAAATAGATCTGTCACAAACTTTGCAGAAAAGAGTTTTGTTTCAGTAAAAGTAAAATCATGTTTGTAAATTCTAATGCCAGGCTCTATTCACACTGATCATTTTCTCCCTCGTATGATTTGTGGTAAATAGAATTCACAAGTCAACCCATTTCCCATGAAGAAGAGAACCTTGAAAGAAGGATCTTCTCTTTGAATAAGAGCTCTCATAATACCGATTTTGCTTATCTCAATGTCGATGTCATTGCTGTAATCTCCGCTCTCTGCAACTCTTTTTCCATTTCCACAGTCTTTGGACTCCATTCTCTTTCTCCTCCGCAACCAAACCCAACCCAGTTGCTGTTCTAACCAACAGCAAATCAATCTCTCTGTGCTTAAAGAAGAACAGTCATGCCTAAGGTTTGATTTATTAAATTTATAGTCTCCATTGTTGACTTAGACCCCTGAGCTTACAGACATACGTGGATTTTCCGTATATTTATTGTAGCAAAAAAAAAAAAAAAAATATTAAAATAATTATGGAAAAGACGGGGGAGAAATGAACACAAATGCTTACAAATAAAGTAAGATATTTACAGGTTGTTCCACGTGCTTGAGATTGGTCAAACTTTCAACTCTAAGTAGGTGTCCCAAAAAAGTCAATGGTGTAATTGAACACGTGTTATTCTCCTTTTTAAAATTATATATTATTATTATTATTATTATTATTATTAATAAGACTTCGTTACGAATATAAAAATTATAAAGTTCTAGAAAAGTAAGCAGTATGATTTGTATAAGATTTAATAATTAATTTATTTTTTATAAAGATTAAATTATAATCAATTTATAATTTTAATTTAATTTTAAATTACAATTATTAAATTATTTTGTTTTGGTTTTTATTTTTGGTTTTTTTTTTAAAAAATTGCCTGATTTAAGCCGGAGAATAGTCGTTTTCAGTAATAATATTGGGCACAGCTAATATCAAAAGCATCGACTTTGACTGCAAAGGATTTTCTTGAAGGTGGCTTTAATCATATTTATCCTTGAAACCTTCAATAATTACACAACTGCGCCAGAATTAATTTTTATTTTCATTTTTAACCTAACTGTGCCAAATTTATGGAAATGAAAATGCACAAATGACCTTATGTTTTGCATAGTAAGTTGGTTGAATTTTGGCTACAGTAATCAAGCAAAATAGGGTAGAATGTAGATAGGGCTTGAAGACGAATGTAATTAAATATAAGAATTAATTAATATTTTAAGTTTAGGTACAAACTAACAAATTAAACTAATTTAGACCATCAATATTTAGTTTCAATTGGATCAGTTTGGATCGATTTGCATTGATTTAGTTTGAAACAAAACCGATAATTTTGAATCGGTTCGAATTTTAGACCAAAATCAACCCAAACCAAACTTGCTCACCCTAAATGTAGACATATAATCAATACAAACCGTTTCAAGAGCTCATCGCCAAAGAAAGTGCTTATATTTGCACTGCTGCTTCTAGTTCTAAGTCTAATCATATAAATTATATAGCTCAAAAGAAACTATATCATCTATAGCTAGCTCTCAATGTGAGAGCTTAAGTAAAAATGTCTCACCGTGAGAAGTCGGCAGGTTTAGCAGTCTTGTATAGGAACCAATGGAAGTTTGCCTCCATATATCTATATATATATATATATATATATATATCAGGGAGCTGGCCCTCATCAATTTCTTCAAGCAGAGTGGATCTCAATTTCTTATTCTCAACGAAAACAATCTGCAAAAATCTAGATAAAAAGTGAAGATTTCGCGCCAAAATGTACATACTTTCTGATCTATTACATTATAAATGTTACCCCACTTCTCTTAATCATATTAAGGACTTGATGAGATAAAAGGTTCCAGCAACCATTCAATTCTGTAGTGGTAATAAACATTCACGGTTGATTAACATGCAGGAATATGTGCTCTTGCAAGGAAGGGCACTGTATATGTCAACCTTCTTTTTGTTATTGTTGTCGATAAATGGGTAAACAACCTTACACACAGTCAAGAAGATGTAAGGCGAATGGACTATGTACAATTTGCCAAGCCTCTCTGGGAAGCAATCCTGTCATCAAAATGGTCAAAATCTTGTTATAAGCTTTTCTGGTGAAAGAATATTTCTGCAATAACCATATCATTTAAATGAATTCACTGTGCACATCGACAACCAAATTTCCACCAACAGTATTATAAATTATATCTTTTCCCCACTTTTAATCAGTTCTTCATTAAACCCTTTTTTTTTTGTCTAAGAAATAATAATTTGTTACTATTTCTTACTGACATGTGAATGGTGGAAGATCAAACCTGCAAGATCGATGGGCTGGCTAGATATTCGCGATTGTCACTGCTGGAGTATCCCCAGCTCTGAAGATCCTCAACACACACAAAATTTTCCTCCCCCTCTGGTATTCTGAAACACCAAGCAAATGTCATATAGGCTTGATTTTTCAGCTAAGTTAAATCAACAATCAAAAAGTAAAATTGAATTTGCTTTATGAACTATGGAATGGTATTAAAGGAAGACTCCTAAGTTCGTGTAAGAGAATGCGTGATATAGGAAAGAGATTAAATTTTGCACAATCATCTGGGTCAAAGACTCAAAAGACACAAGAACCAGTAGCAACCACGATTAATTATCCTTGAGTCCGCTTTCTACTTCAGTAACATCAAAATGAGCCACAGATAGAGAATAATTTACCTGGCACATATTTTGTCCTGACTGAAAACAACAAAGCCTGCAAAAAAGGAACAAAAATATGAGCTATATGGGTTGAATTTGCAGAAGTACATTAAATTAAATTGTATGGTTTTATGAAAAGATGACAAAAAAGAAGTAAATACTGGGATTGTTTATTTTTAGTAATGAACTTGTAACACACGCTTGAATTCCTATAGAGTTCCTTCAGAGGGCTTATGCCTACTAGCAAAGTCGACCACTATGGGGCGTCCCTTCTTATCAACTCCTTGCATACACAACTTGTTATGGGCAAGTTGATTTGCAATCTCCGATGGTGAAATAGAGCCATTCGGGACAAATATTCGCCTCGAGCTCAGGTACTTCAGTAACATGGAGGAAGCTTTTTCAATATCCAGATCACGAGCCAGCAGAAATCTCCGGATCATCAAATCATCAACTTCCTGTAAACAAAAATTGCTAAACACACCGAACAAAAAAATAGAAATCCCCGATCCAGTTGGGTAGCCGCAAACATGCATAACTGGTCAAGTAAATGGGGATGCACAAGCATTAGAAACACAGTAATTCTAATTACATATAGAAGCAGTCAGTTGTTTATAATCCAAATTAAAGACCAGAAAAGAAAATGATTACAGAACAAACCAAATAATTAATAAGAGAAGCTAAAAAAAAGGCAAAACCTTTGCAGAGGGATCTTCCCGTTCAACTAGAGCTCTCATGACACCCATTTTGCTTCTCTCAATCTCATTCTCATTGCTTTGTTATCCATTTTCTTGCATTTCCTTTCTCCGTGTCTTTGAATTCCATCTCCCTTTCACTCTTTTTTTTTTTTTTTTTGTTTTTAACTTTGTTTTCGTCGCTAAACCCAGTTTCTCGTCAACCCCAGAAATCTTTATTTCCAATTTAGGGAGAGAAAAAATACATGAATACCGGCAGTTGAACTATAATGTCCGAATCAACGCGTTAATGGCAGTTCTTTCACTTGTCTTGTAGTTCTCCTCTTCCATTAATGGCAGTTGTTTGACTGAATTTTTGCAATTTTTACAATAACTTATCACCAAACTCACTATTTAATTATCAATGCGTTACTCATAATAAAAACTTTCCAAGTACTATCTATCTATCTATCTATAGAACTGTTCTATTGTTATTAATTCAAAAATAAAAAAACCCTAAACCTTCGATGAACTTCAAACTATTTACGTTAGAAGCTTCCATGTCAGATTTCTGTCCAAGGTTTAGGGACTCGAGAAAAATAAATATCGACTTACTGTCAAGTGTTTTGACTTAATATACAATTACATCTTTCAAAAGTACTTACCGCTGTTCTGTTAGCACCGTTGAAAAATCATTCAAAAAAATCTTTTGGAAAATTAGCACCGTTGAAAAATCATTCAAAAAAATCTTTTGGAAAACCAGTTTTCCAAAAGATTTTTTAGTTCATTGATAAGTTGTGGTCGCTTTATATTAAGTCAAATATTAGACAGTTTCAATTATTATTCGAAACATAATGTCTTCAAGCTCTGGAATTGCTATTACAATTTAACTATAACCTGTATTTGGTCTTTATTTCTAATTTGATCTTTCAATTCTTAGATATAATACAATCAAGGGCTTAGATATAGTACTGTCCTTTGAAAGCGTAATTCCAGTCAGCCAAGTCTCTTGACGTCTCTAAATTCTGCAAGTCTAGCTTGCGTGGGACACACAGATAAGACTGAAGTGGTTAGTCTATGCCGTGTATCTTAATTTGGCGACCAAGTCTCGTCTTCTCCATTCTCATCTTATATTTTATGCTTGGTTTCCCCTCAATTTTGTTCCGTGTTTCTGGGAATCTTTAAGAGCAAGAGCAAAGGGATCCAAATACAGTACAATGGAGTGGAGCACCCTAGAAATAAAAGTTATTTCCTGCAGTGATCTCAAAGCCTTCACTCTTTTCCAGAAGCCATCTGTCTATGCTGTGGTCTCCATCATCAACGGCGAACTAAAGAAGAAAGAGCAGAGGAAAAATTGCTTGCAGCGTCAAAGGACTTGCGTAGACAGAGAAGGAGGTGGGAATCCTGAGTGGAATCATGTCATGAACTTCGATATCAAATCTCTTGTTGATGATTGTAGTCATCTTTTCGTCAGCTACGATTTGTACTGTGAGGGTGTCATTTACGGTAACAGAAGCATCGGTAAGGTTCGCGTTCCGTTGAAAGACTTGATTAATGAATTCAACGAAGCTGTGAGGTTTGTGAGGTATCAAATTCGTACCAGCGATGGAAAGCCTAATGGGGTATTGAGTTTCTGCTATAAGCTGATAGGGAAGACCATCAAGAAGAGCAGAACAGCCCCTCTAGAAGTTAAGTCATCACCTGAAGCTGAAATCCAGTTTAACAGTGAGAAAGTTGAATACCCTTGCATAGAACATGATGCAGGTATAGGCTATCCTTCACTAGAATATGTTAATTCTCCTTCACCAGGATATTATACCCCCCGGCCGAGTTACAAATATCATAAGGCAACAGAGGTTTACAGCTCAACTCTACCACCACAATCACCGCCACAAGTGTACTATCATCCGTCCCCGTTTGTGCAAAGTCCTGGACCATGGTACCGGGTGGAGTCAACCGGTTATAGTTATGGTTGTGATTTCGGAAGATGGCAGGTCTGAAACAGAGAGCTTCTTCCTGCTGCTCTTGTTTGTGGTAGCTCTAGCAGGTGGAGTTTTTAGTCTGATATTCTGATAAAATAAAACCATTCTGATACAGTGATTTTAGCAATATATATATATATGAAAATATAGTTCGGAAACCCTGTTGTGTCAGAAATTGATACTGTTGTTTACATGTGGCTTCTTAAACGTGTTATGTTATGTATCAGTTCTATTGGAGTTTTGTTTATTAATAGCAAATATGGTGACTCAAGTCAGAACAAACTCACGACGGACTTGAATGGAAGACTAAGCGAGGACAAGGGAAGGTGATTGAAGAAAATTCAACTATAATTGAACAAACCCTAATAAATTAACTAGACCCATTTCCCATTGGGAAAAATGGTTCTGCCTTCACCCTGAAAGAAAACTACGAACCATCTATGGAATAAGTTGTATATGATGATCCAATTTGGTTAAATTTTGTTAGTTCCCATTGTATAATTCACTCTCGGATACGCTGTAAGTTGTAATTTGCATTGCATTTGGTTGCCTAATATTAGGTCTTGTAGTTAATGCTATTGCATGAATAAAGGAACCATTGTCGAAAGGCCAATTGAACAAGTATTCTGGACTGGTGGCTCAGTACGGAGACTATATAAGAATTAGCTGATCTGCAAAGCCAAGGAAGCATTCTTGCTCGTACTTAAGAACGCAAAATGTTCATTTGTTCTCTTCTTTATTCCTAATTAAGTTGTATGCAATGTAATGAGTTCAAATTTCATATTTAGAGTAGGAGGGAAGAAGGTTAAAATGTCAATTTACCAACGTGTTTGAAAAATTAAAACAAAGGGCTTTGCTTGGTTAAGCAGCCTAGCTTACTCATCGGAGAGTGAATGAATGAATGAATGGTGACTCGTCATCAAACTGGCAAAACAAACACAGCTTTCACTTGAACTAACATACTCTTCTGTACGTCCGTGTTATCCAATATTTCTCTTCTCATTACAAAATTCATAAGAAGAAATTGTAAATTTTAATATTTCTGTTTCTTGAAGCAATTTCCGTGAATTGTATTCATTCACATTCGAACTCCATTTTGTTATTAATGTGAGTCCGCCCAACCCATAACCTTATGTTCTAAGTTAACTCCTCAACTACTTCTATACATGACATTTCAACCATATAATACCAATCTTCTTAAATACAGCTTTTGCATTCTCTTTGGGAATGAAAAGAGAAGAACCCACTTGTCCCATTTTGATCTTCGGGTGGCAGAATGGGGAATTTCTGGATTTGGGTTGTGTCTCTTCTTGCTTTTGATTTTGCTTTTACTATTATTGCTGCTGAAAAGAGTCCCGAGATAGAGAGAATATCCGGTATGATTCGTTGTTTATTTAGTTTGTTTTCCCTTTTTACTTTTGTGAACTATGTTCAAAGACAGAATCATAGAGAATTGCTGGAATCTGTAAGTAACAGCATCGTATCGGGCTTTCTTGCTTGAGCATCTGTCCTTCATTTTCCTTTTTTCTTCATTCAAACTGTGTAATTTCATCGAAAGTGTCGTTATATTATGTATTCATGTGCAATTAAGTTATATAAATTTTTCAAATTGAAATTCAGGATGATTGTGATGATACTCTTTGCCAATTGAACTTGACAAACTCAAGAAACTGAGAATACTTGAACATATATTCTGTTGGTGTCCGATATAACCTTGCTGAAATTCTGTTGAAACTCATTTTCCACGAATTGGTAATCTAATGTGTTCTAGCCATTCTGTTCCTTCAATGAAACTGAGATTGCTCTATCAAAGTTGTTGGGGAAAATAATAGTTTGGAAGCCTCTTGAGCAATTTGAATTAATAGGACTGAATATAAAACATAAATGCTGATCTTGCTTTGATGTTGCAGGAAGTGCCGGGGATGTCTTGGAAGACGATCCTGTAGGAAGACTGAAAGTCTATGTATATGAACTTCCAAGCAAATATAACAAGAAACTTCTACAAAAGGATCCCAGATGTCTCGCACATATGTTTGCTGCCGAGATCTTCATGCACAGATTCCTGTTATCCAGCCCTGTTCGGACCGTCAATCCCGAGGAAGCTGATTGGTTTTATACCCCTCTCTATCCCACTTGTGACCTTACACCCACTGGCTTGCCATTGCCCTTTAAATCTCCACGGATGATGAGGAGTGCAATACAGCTTATCTCCTCCAACTGGCCCTACTGGAATCGAACAGAAGGTGCTGATCACTTCTTCGTCGTGCCTCATGACTTTGGTGCTTGCTTCCATTATCAGGTAATCAAAATTCTCGGTATAACTAGTACTAGTTATAATAATTACTCCCATATGAATGTTTGATTTATATATATATATATATGCTGTGCAGGAAGAGAAAGCAATTGAACGGGGGATCCTCCCGTTACTCCAGCGTGCAACATTGGTCCAGACTTTTGGACAACGCAACCATGTGTGCTTGAACGAGGGTTCAATCACAATTCCTCCATATGCTCCCCCTCAAAAGATGCAGGCTCACCAAATTCCACCGGACACTCCTCGTTCAATATTCGTCTACTTCCGTGGTCTGTTTTACGATGTGAATAACGATCCAGAAGGTGGTTACTATGCAAGGTAAATAATGTCCTAAAATTTTCAGAGATTAGATAAAAACCATAAAATCCTACTTAACTCTGACCATTATGTTCGACTGGCAGGGGTGCGAGGGCAGCCGTGTGGGAGAACTTCAAGAACAATCCTCTATTTGACATCTCTACCGATCATCCAACCACATATTATGAAGACATGCAACGAGCTATATTCTGCTTGTGCCCTCTGGGGTGGGCGCCGTGGAGTCCCAGACTAGTTGAAGCTGTGGTATTTGGTTGTATTCCTGTAATTATAGCAGATGACATTGTTCTACCGTTTGCCGATGCAATCCCATGGGAGGAAATCGGAGTGTTTGTAGCCGAGGAAGATGTTCCGAAACTGGATACAATCCTTACATCAATACCACCAGAAGTAATCTTAAGGAAACAGAGACTCCTTGCAAATCCTTCAATGAAACGCGCAATGTTGTTCCCACAACCTGCACAATCGGGAGATGCTTTCCATCAAATATTGAATGGTCTAGCTCGCAAGTTGCCGCATGAAAAGAGTATATACTTGAAGCCTGGTGAAAACATTTTAAACTGGACAGCAGGACCAGTGGGAGATTTGAAACCTTGGTAGTAATCGAAGTTGACATTCGACGCTGTGGAATAGCCCGTCGTCCTACACAATTTTCTTCAGTTTTTGTAGAGAGGCTTACATTGCATAAATACATGTCTGAACGAATGTGGATGATTGCAAATTGGTCTGATACCGAAAAGAAAATTCCAATCTGTCTACTAGTCTTGATCTGATCACAAACTTTTGACCAAAATATTTTTCACATGATGGATGGCTCTGATTGGAGGCCACCCACCAACCATTGCCATAGCTTTCGAAACAATTTATAATTCCTAAACAAATAATTGTTATTATGATTTGACCTTATTAACCAACTTTTCTGGCTTGGTAAGGACAACCCAATTCGGAGTCTGGCCATGGCATCACTCAACATTTGACCCCCCAATGTTTATAATAAAAAATCATTCCTTCGAATTACCACCTTCATTGACAAAATTTTCATTAAATAACATTTAAACACGATCAATGGATAAGCATAAATCAAAATTAACCATTAATTAATTTTAATAATTCATACAAATTTATTCTGACAAGTTAAACTCACGTTCAACCTGAAACCCTGCATATCAAGTCAAATCCATGAGATAAAAAACAAGAAACGAAGAGCTGCCGCACCAGGCGCCTCTCGGCTCTTGGGTTCCCGCAGCCGTGCAAGTGCCCCACCTTGCCACCGATTTCAACAAAACCGTGAAATCTAATTGCCCGAAGTAACGGTGTGGGGGGGTGGATTGTAGACTTGCAAGAAATGTTGGGGAAAAGTGAAATTAACACTAAAAATGTAAAATACATATTTACATAACAAGTTTTAAAGAAGGATTCAGGAAAATGCAGGGTCCTGTCCTCTTATCAGTTACTTTTTGGGAATGCGGGTTATAAGAAAAAGAAGAAAAAAGAATCGAATCAAAGGTACAAGGAAAATTGATCTTATTGCCAAACAATTCCCCATTTTCATGTTGATCTATTATGAATTCAACAATTTTGATTGCAAGTCCTTTTAAAGTGAGAATAGAATTCCTAATCCACCTATTTTATTGCAGTTTTTTACTGCTAACCTTTAAACAATTGAAACCCTGAAGATAAAAATAGATTTTGATTTAAAAAAATATATTTTATCAACGAAATAGGACTTGGATGATATAATTAAAGAAATTATGATTTATTTAAAAACTGATAAACATTAGGACTTATTTGATAATTGACAAATATTTTTACCAGCCCAAATGAAGAGTGAGTTGCCCTCTCCACCCTCCCATCGGTGTCAACAGAAGGCTGTCTTTCTTTTTTCTCGATCAAACAATCATGGAACAGTAGACAACTATAAGACTCAACCTAACTACCCTTCTTTGCATTATCATAGAAATATAGAAATACGAACGACTTGGATTTTACCCCTTGCGGTTTCTTCGTTTGTATCGTCTTTCTTTCCTTCACCAAACCTTTTCTTTCATCGACCGGTACTTATGGCGACCATTTCCAAGCTTACCAATCCCAACCCTGCCGCTGTTTCTGCATCCTCTTTCAAAACCAGATCCTCCTCCCTGCCTAAATCTTTCGTCGCCTTCCAAACGACAACTGGGTTCTCCTCCAATGTTGCGTCTTCTCAGTTGTCCCTTCGAAATAACCATGCTTTGAGGGGCTCTTTGCTGTAAGTTTCTCTCTTTTTTTTTTTTTGTTTTTAAATTTTTTTTCGTAATCTTTGTTTTATATTTATATTATGTTTGCTGTTTGGACTCTTCTTTGTTTCTGGGATTTTTTTGTTTGGCCTTAAATCAGTTGATGCTTACAGATGTTTTGCTTTGATTTCATGTCTGTGGGATTTATTTATTTTTCAAGTTTGTCTCCTCTGAGATTTTTTTTTCTATTAATTTCTATGGAAATCTCATAGGCTAAAAATTTTATAGGCATGTAAAGTGACCTTGTCAACTTCTTTTCATTTTATTTTACACATTTTCGAATAATCATTAACCTGGTGGTCTTGTGATAAACCTGGTCTTATCTTTATATTTTATGCTGGAGTGAATCGTAATTGGCAATATGGTTGTCAGCCTTGGAATCTAAATAATATCTGAGTTCATAATCTGGGTTGCCAATCATCAAGCTCTTTGTTTTGGGAGTTCATAGTATAATGTAGCTTTTGCCATACACTTGTGAATTAATGGATGATCACACTCCATTTGGCAATGTGCTAAATTGAACTTGTTTGCAGAGTCAAATGTTCCCAATCCAGTGGAAATGGAAGCGCAGCAAAAAGAACAACTCTTCATGATCTCTATGAGCGCGAAGGGCAGAGCCCATGGTATGATAACCTTTGCCGGCCGGTGACAGATTTGCTTCCACTGATCGCAAGTGGTGTAAGAGGTGTAACTAGCAACCCAGCGGTAAGTAAGCATATCTTTTTATATGGTTATTTTTCTTTGTTCTATTTCTATTAGCTCTTCTAACTAAGACGGCTTTTGAAAATATTAAGGCCATGAGGACTGGACGAATTTATATCTAATAAATCAAATTGAAACTTGCAGAGCCATAGCGGGAGATACTTCTTTAGTTTATTTTTAATAGTCCTATATAATGCACTGAGCTGCTTAAAAATTTATATTTGCAGATTTTCCAGAAAGCAATATCATCATCAAATGCTTACAATGATCAATTCAGGTACTGGAAATAGTTTAAGTTCAAAGTTTCGCTATGATCTTTTTATGATAACAAAATTGAACTGCATCTTTTCTTTGCGGTTTCCTGGAGGCTCTCAAGGTGGGTTGAGTCATTTGCTGAATTGAACTGTGAACATATATATCTCTGAGAGAGAGAGAGAGAGCAAAAACAAACTACTTACAGGTCAAATGTTGTTTTTGGAACTTCTTCTGCTTTGTGAAACCCAAAACCAAGGATGTCTAGATGATGGATGGTGCAATATATCATTCTGTGACACTACAAAGTTTGAAGTTAATATATGGAGTACAAAATTATCTTTGAAAATCTGCATTATATTCTAACAATAGCATATGGACATGTACTTTTCATGTTTATTTTTTTAAGGCTAAACGTTTAATTCTTATAAGAACATACATTGAGTTGCTTCAAGTTGTATGCGACTTGATATCAACAATCTGCAGGGTTACAAAGGATATCGACATTTAGTGCAAAAAAGAAAATTTCAGTAGTGAGATTCTGCCTTCTATGGCTCATAATATTTAAAACTCATATGCTCAGTTCAAAATATATATATATATATTTTTAATTTTTAACTGATTTTCATAAAATGATTCTAAAATTATTTGAATGTACAGGGAACTTGTTCAATCTGGAAAAGACATTAAAGCTGCGTACTGGGAACTTGTGGTGAAGGACATTCAAGATGCTTGCAAACTTTTTGAGCCAATCTATGATGAAACTGATGGTGGTGATGGCTATGTTTCTGTTGAAGTTTCTCCCAGACTTGCTGATGATTCCAAAGTGACTGTGGAGGCAGCAAAATTGCTTCATAAAGTGGTTAATCGCCCCAATGTATACATAAAGATACCGGCCACAGCTCCTTGCATTCCTTCCATCAAGGAAGTTATTTCACAGGGCATAAGTGTCAATGTGACTGTAAGTTGCTTCTATACGTAATTTTTTTTTGGTTGGTCTTCCCTTTGACAACGTAAGTAATAATATATAGAAATCATCTTATTTTTCTTTATGCTATGGCGGTTTGTTGCCTTTGTCTTGAGTAGTTGATTTTAATGGTGGAAACACTGTGCAATTGATGTATTGATCCAGAGGATCTTTCAGGATTTAGTCTTCTGAGACCTAATGGATTCTTTTCCATGTTGGTAGATAAAAAATTTTCTATGGTAGTTTCTGACGTTCTTATTGTGTTATGTGTGTGTACAGCTCATATTCTCCCTTGCTAGATACGAAGCTGTCATTGATGCTTACTTGGATGGCCTTGAGGCTTCTGGGCTAAGTGACCTCTCCAGAGTCACGAGCGTTGCATCCTTTTTCGTTAGTCGAGTGGACACTCTTATTGACAAAATGCTTGAAAAGATTGGAACCCCAGAAGCCCTCGAGCTCCGGGGAAAGGTAACTTGAGTCAATTTTCAGATTCTTACCTTTTGGGGACTATAAACCTATAAAGTAAGGTTGTGCTAATGGCATGGCATGTTAATTGTTTTAGGCTGCAGTGGCGCAAGCAGCCCTTGCATACCAGCTCTACCAGAAGAAGTTCTCCGGTCCAAGATGGGAGGCTCTTGTGAAGAAAGGTGCAAAGAAGCAGAGGCTTCTCTGGGCCTCAACAAGTGTAAAGAATCCTGCCTACCCTGACACATTATATGTTGCTCCTCTCATTGGACCTGACACGGTGAGCTTTCTTATATTTTGCTAATTCATCTCATTTGCTTGTTAGTAAATTGCTAAACTTTAAACTCACTCCTTAATGAAATTTTCATGGTTTTCAATATTAATTTGTTAATAAATACCCCTTTTTATTTTGTTGCTGATTTCCCTGTTGCAGGTTTCAACCATGCCCGACCAAGCTCTCCAAGCATTTATTGATCATGGCGCTGTTGCAAGAACGATTGACTCAAACGTTTCTGAAGCTGAAGGTATTTACAGCGCACTTGAGAAGTTGGGAATCGACTGGAACTACGTTGGCAATCAACTCGAAGTCGAAGGGGTAGATTCTTTCAAGAAGAGCTTTGACAGTCTGCTTGATACCCTGCAAGAGAAGGCCAACTCTCTTAAGCTGGTTAGCCTGTAAGCCTTTTAAGATCTGTTTGCCTACTGTTATTGTGAACCAAATAAAAGAAGTGGGTTTTCAATCCACAGCTAGTAGTTTGTAAGACAATCATTATTATTATAAGTGGTTTAGTGTCAGCTGCTTGTTTGTTGAGTTTTTATTTAGTACTTGCTTAGAACCTTACTGTACTGCGTCTGGCTGTTTATTATTAAAATGTGAATGACAAAATTGCTGAATGTATATGGAACTGTATGTTCTGTCTCATTTACTGTCTCCTTCATCTCGTTTCCTGTTTCATAGTAGACTGGACAAGAGGTTTCTTTGATTCCTTGGCTTCCGCCCATGTTTGAGAGTTTGATTTACCAAGACATGTAACATGTACTAACCTGTAAATAAATAAAAAAAACAAAGATCGGATATCAAGCCTATTTTTGGCTGTTTGACTATTAAAATCTATTGCAAATTGGGTTAAGTATATTATTATCCTAATTCTAGTAGTTGGTCGGATATCCCTGGTAACTTTCCTATATGAAAAAGGTGTAGTAAACCATAGCCAAGTACCGGCCCTTTAAAGGCATTTTTTCCTCAAAAATAAAATTTACTTTAAACATTTTACTTGTAATTAATAAAGATTATTTAGTACAAAACTAATGATATTATTCTTAAATTATAATAATTTAAAAATTATTAGAATTTTAATTAATTTTAAATTTTTTATTAAATTAAAAAAATAAAATATGATGANTTTAAACATTTTACTTGTAATTAATAAAGATTATTTAGTACAAAACTAATGATATTATTCTTAAATTATAATAATTTAAAAATTATTAGAATTTTAATTAATTTTAAATTTTTTATTAAATTAAAAAAATAAAATATGATGACTATTTATATAAGTACATAGATATATTATTTTAATATTTATATAAATATTAAAGTAAAAATATTAATAATTTATTCTACATATGTACCGGAGTAAAAAAAAAAAAAAAAAAGCCCGTATTTAATTAGTGACAGGCCACAAGTAGACCCCGCCTACAAAGGCTAAGGGGCTACCGAGGCCGTTATGTTCCCGCGAAACTATTTTCTCTCTCTTTTCCCGCTTCTCTTTGACGATTAATTAATGGCTTCAATTTCAGCTCTTGGATTTTTTTTCCCTTCACTGCAGTCAAAGTTTCACCTTCTGCGGGTAGGTCGTTATGTTTTCCTCCGCTTCCATTTGCAATCCTCCATTTCAATCTAATTACCTTTAATTCTTTCCATTTGATGTTTCAGAAATTGAGAGGACAATTAACTCCTCGATCTCTCCACAACTCGCATGGAATATCGGGTTCATCTTCCTACGGTTGGTAGCAATTACTCTTTAATATGGGCTGTAAAGCTTACCTGCTTTGGATGCCCATGTGGGTTCTTTTCATTGTGCTTTTTTAGCTTTCTTTACACCGAATTTTGACTGCAAATTGAAGTCGATGAATGTATTGAATTATGGAAAATAGTTTTTTATTTTGCAATATGGGGATTTTTCTCCTCTAGTAGTTGAAAATATTCCCATGAATGATAGTTAGAACATTGAGCGAAGGAGAGTGCTGATATCATCTGTTCGGTTATTAGCTGGAGGGTTGTTGAACGCTTCAATGGATGGAGTAGTTGCTGCAGCGGAATTTGTTGACAGTGAGTTTCTTCTGTTCCTTATGTTAATTGCAGTTGTTTCTGTGTCTTCTTTCTGCGTGCAAACCGGCCTTATTTAAAAAGCAAATGTGTTTCTTAAGTGAAGCAATCGTCAGATCACTTCACGCGAGTTTGTTTCAAATTCACTGGTGATAAATACATAATTGTTCTAGAATTTGATCCAATCAAGTTTCTATTAATTCAGTTAACAAAAATTTGGGACTTCTTGAGGCATATATTAAGATGGTAGCAATTGCCTCAGATATCTTTCGGTAACTACCTCTTCACTTCCTACCTGACCCACCTTATCGGGATTTAGTCGATAATACATGTTCTCTTGAATGTTAATATGACCAGAGTTTCCTGTATGTTATACATTAATCGGGATGACTATGGCACAGTGTGTGTTTCATATGCCATATTGTTATTCGTATGGAGTTGTGCCAATTAATTGAAATTCATTGATCATTGTATGTGAAATATTGCCGTTGCAAGAACTTAATCTTGGCAATATGTTTGCAAGAACTTAATCTTGGCAATATGTTTGGACATGCAATGCCAGCACTTGGGGAAAGGATTATGGCAAAGACAAAAATGCGGTACCCTTACTGCACAGAATTTGAATTGTAGAGAAAATGGACGACTAAAGTAGAATCACACTTGAGCTAAACTTAGTCCTACTATTTGCCAGGAACAATCTCAAAAGCAATAATAACAGCAATCATCTGAGCAAAGAAATCTGTTTTGGGCCTCAAAGGAAATGCAAAAGTACCCTCAAAACCACCTTGACTAGGCCTGAAGACTCCACCACAACCAGCATTGCCAGCATTACTTTTCGATAATCCATCAGGGTTTTTTTTAATCCACACTGAGATTTAGGAGCTCCAAAAATGGAGGGGGCTACCCCAAATTTTCCAATGATCTGCGAATCCGAAATTAGAAAAACATAACTGGGCTATTAGGATAGAATTTAATACTTCAATATGTTATCCTTTTCAGTTAAGGAGATTATGCCAGAAGGCGTAAAGCAAGTTGTATGGTGCAACTGCTGAGATTGGGATTTTAAATGGATATCAAAGATAAGTTGCTTCTATAGTAGTGTTAATGGTGGATAGTATAGTTTTTTTCCTCTTATGTTTTGTTTTTTGTTTTTTGACTCGTAGTGGTTGATAGTTGATACAGTCTCCTGATCGTCTTTCGTGGTTCTTGAGTATCAGGTGATTCCAGCTTTTGAAGAAGCTGTTTCGGGCATGGCTTTGGTTGGCGTTAGAAGGTGCTGACAAGATTTTCTAAATCCTTTAGCGTTTGTTGTGATCAAGTGATAGATGAAAATGTTAGAGCAGATATCCACTGGAAACAGTATACATGCACATATATAAGCTAAATATGTCATATATTCAGGTAGACCACATATAAATTAAGTGCATCTCTATTTAGCTTAGCAATATATTGTACCTGAATCCTTGTTTCTTAGGGAAATTACACTGCTATAAGTGAGTCAAGAATACATCCATGGACTAAACACCGTAGGAGGCCATGAAGGTGGATACTAGACAAATGTTTTTGAATGGTCACAGTTTCTACCCAATTCTAGATAATTGGTTTGTTCGTTTTTACAATGCACCACCAATATTCTTTTGGGAATTTTTTCATGTCTGAAGGTTTTTTATTTTATGTTTTTTTTTTCTTGACATTGATAGAAAAATATATTTGTATTATTGCTGCAGTGGCTTCAGCGCATGCATACTCTGGAAATTTCACATTTTACTTCACAGTTATGCAGGTTCATAGTGCCCCCGGAACTTGGATATCCTGAGAATGACCTCAACAAAAGAGGCCCAAGGCCAACTACATTTTCGGTACTAATCAAATCTTTTGATGACTCTTGTATTTTAGTTATGTATCTCTTATTCGAGGAGCAACGATACTGTGTTTTGCAGGGTCAGCGAGCCTTGGATTTTCTGCTGAGGAGCCAAGGGCTGATAGACAAGACTCTGCTGTTTGATATTGAGCTTCTCAAAATTATACCTAACGAATCATCTATGATTTCAACTTGCTTCACAGGCACCATCTGAGCATATAGGTTATTTCCTTCGTTTTCTTTTTGCTTGTTCTTTGGGAGAAGGAATGCAGTTTTCATGGTATTAATACTTCCTTAATCAATGCTGGGGACGTGGGGATAATAACGCAATGACAGAGTAGTTTTGCAAACCACCATCATTTCTCAGGGAGCTGTTCTCTTGTAGTTCTCTTTCTATTCTTATGATGAAATATAATGGCAACATGTTGGTCTTTTCCTGCCAAAAATATGAAAAATCCAATAAAAGTTACGTTTACATGCCTGGTCAAAATTTTGATGTATCCATTCCTCAAGTTAAAGTTGTACGATAAAAGGTCGGTTTGTGTTTTAACATTGCTCAAGTCTGTCTGTTTTATATCTTCTTTTAATTGTGTCGCCTTTTTTTCTTGGATGGGAAAGGCGTATTTAATCAACGAAAATGGGCAGTTGTCGACTACTAAAGCACTTGACAGTTGCAGCAAGCATCTGTGTTTCGAGAACAATTCAAGAATGATAATATTGATGACGTTGGATGAGTTGCGAACTGTTTTTCTGATCAGGAATACTGATTATCCTAATACCCACACAAGAGATAATGGTCATGGACCTACCTAGGTTTTCGGGCACAGATTCCTTTCTTCTCATCACCATACCTTTTAATCCAGTATCTGGTCAGGATATTCCAAATTCATAAATTTAAATATCAGGTTTGCTTTCTGAGACATCCAGTGACCTGACCCCTAGGATATCTTTTGAGGCATCCATTGGGTGACTAAAGAATAAATTCTAAGGGTCATCTCAAGATATATTTCATCACTCTGACTCTTTGACTATATTCTCTACTTTTTTTATTGTAGTTTTTTATTTTTCCATTTTTGAATTTTTAAATATTACGGAGAAATTATAATGAAAAAATTAAAAATTATGAATAATAAATCGTAGGTACCTTAATCCTGCCATTTAAATCAAATGACTCAACTAAACTATGGTGATATGGCTATTCTTAGAGGTCCATTTCCTTGTGTGGTTTGCTCTAGCCAGTCATTGCATCAAGGACTTCAACGCATGACCAAATTCCAGGTTTTGGGAGTTGCAACTGAATCAAAATCTATTACAAGCAACATTAAGCATAAAAAAATACACAAAACAGAACGCTAAAAACACACAATTAAAGAAAAGGCGATAACCGCTCCAAAAACACACAATAGAAAGAACTGACAGCAGCAGTTTAATCAAACATCAGGAGAGAGGGTTATAACATCACATTCTAGCCAATATGCAGGAACGTCAAACCTGCATATTATGTACCACGTTTTCCTCATTTAATTAACAGAAAGCTCCCTCCGCTTATACCGCACCATCACCTTTCCTTTGACACCAACGACCATTGCATTCCAGTCAATCTCAGGGAAAGGTGATATCAGCTCCAATTCAAAGTTCCTTAACAAATGGCTCCATATTGCCTTTATCTGCAGATATGCAAAAGGCTCACCAAGACATCCATGCCGACCACCACCAAAGGAAATATATGAGAATGCCCCAGCCACCTTATCTTCTTCTCTTCCAGTAGCAAACCTATCGGGATCATAAGTGTCTGGATTCTTATAAATATGAGGAAGCCGGTTTGCAAATGCTGGGGATGTTCCGACAATGTGCCCTTTTGGTATGTCATATTCTTTCCCCTCTCGGGTTGTCACAGTAAAATCACTGTGTGAACTACGCAGAAGCATGATCAATGGAGGATGGAGTCTCAATGCTTCCTTAATGCACCGGTAGAGTACATCCATCTCTGCTAAGATATCATGATCAACCTTTTCACCATGCTTTCCCATCAGAATTTTCTGTTCCTCCAACACAGCAGACAGGAAATTCTTGTTTTTGAGGAGATAGGCTCCAGTCCAAGTAGACGTGATTGAGCTGGTGTGCTGCCCAGCAAAAAGGGCAGCAATGAGTAAACCAGTGATCTCAGACTCAGTTGTTGGCCTGCCATCTTTGTACTTTGAGTCAATGAAGCTCTGCAACATGTCATTCTCTGACTTTCCAGCACGTTTACGAGAAGCAATGATGTTAGCAAAGATTTCTGCAAGCTTCTTGCGAGCCTGGTCACGGCGGCGATGAGCTGGGATGGGAAGGTATGGAAAAAGAACACTAATGGGGAGCATTCCATTGTCAAGGTCATGGAACAAGGCAGATACATCATCAAAAAGCTTATCACGAACTTCCCGACCAAGGAGACATCGACTGGCTGTCAAGATGATCAGATGTTCCAGCTCATACTTTAGGTCTACCTCGCCACTGTTTCCCCATTTTGAGAAGTAGTCCTACCAAGTTCCAAGATGCAGAGGCAAATATTAGAACAAAGATTTGCTACACTATGACCATTACTTGAATGTACCAACAAATTCATTTGAGTATTTCTACTAATGATTCTAACCAAAATCAATTTTTTGGGCACAATCATACTGTTTACTCTCAATTATATCACAGGTATTTGCAGTCATTGTGGGAATTTATTTTTCCCCAGTATAAATACTTAGGAAGCTAAAAAAATACAAATAAAAATAAAAATCACCTTAAATCCAAATGACAGCATACAGTAAACAGATACAGCAGAAAGAGGCCGCATATGTACCACAGAATAGCTAGTATGATGTTAGAGGAAAGATAAAAGTAAAATTCAGAATGCTTCATTATTTGATGACACTGAAAATCTTCAGCGACTAATGTAAGCATGATTGAGCTTTAAAACAGAGAGAGATAGAGAAGTTATCATACATTCATATATACTTGATTAGACACAATCCACCAAATAATTATATGTTAGCATAGTTTACAAGTAATGATGGACAATAAATAGGGAAGTTACTTAAGGTCATGCTATGATGCATTCATACACTTTCATTGCAATTCCCAAACCTTTCATTACATTTTTCAAGTTTTTCAAATACAACCAACAAGTTGGCAATTGCAAAGAAAGAGTTGAAAATAACACTAGAAGTGTTGGGTGGAAAAGTTGGGGAGATGTAAAGTACAGCTGATGTACTGCTGCCTACACAGAGATTTAATGCCAAATGTGAGTTCATCATAGGTAATAAAGCTTACACATGATCCACAAGCCCACATCATAGTACTGTATTTGACACTTGATTTAAATATCCAAGTTACATTAAATATCATGGAATTAACATACTAGACAACTAGTAGTTACTTGGTCATATGAAAGTGGAAAAACACAAGCACTGTTAACAATCCAAAATGCAAATTGAGTTCCACATGCAAACCTACAATGACTGCAAAAATTTCCACAATTAAGTCAGGTCCACGCAATTTATAATCAAAAGTATAAATAGTACAATTTTACCTTTTATTTCCCAGGAAAGTTCAGACTGTTCTATTATTTTTATTGAACCAATGTTCAGCATAAATTAATTTAACAAGTTAGATGTTAAATTATTTTTATTTTTATTCAATGAATGTTTCGAGCAAATTTATGGCGGACAGTTGTCTTTCAGAATATAACAAAGCAATTCAATTATATCTTACCTAACAACATATAGTCTTCAGAGTCTTCACATACACGTATAGATCAACCCAAAACATAAAAAATAATAATGAACACATTCCAAAAAGAATAATAATTATTCTGTTCAAAGTCCAATAATAAGTCAACAATTTTCCTTTTATATTTTACCTCCGCTTCAGAAACCATCTGATCCACATATCCCTTCAACTTGTTCACTCTCAGCGCCTCCGTGAAGAACCGGAACTGCTCTTGCCTAATCGAGTAATCGACGTCAAACACCACTCCAGGACCAAAAGTTGGCACATTAAACTGATACACTTCCTGCTGACTCAAGTCCGTTTCCGGGGCCTTAAAGAAGTGTGCTGACACTTCAGGACCGATCAAGAAAGTAATTTTTCTGTTAAACAAGTTCACAGTGAAGACACTCCCGAGTTTCGAGTACTCTTCACGTATCATAATAATCGGTCCTTTCAAGAACCGCACAAGCCCACCGATCACCGGATAACCCTTAACGACCGGAGGTAAACGCCTGTTAGATCTAGGCATTATAAGGACAGAAATAAGCTTAGCAACCACAATTGTGGCCACGACGAGCAGACCCACATTGAATAACTTGTTGTTTTCATCCATATTCAACTGCAAATCAAAACCAAATAAAGAAAAATCACTAAACCAGCAACCCCATTAACAAAGAAATATAAATTAAAATTTTTGTTCAGATCTAAGAAACTTTTTTTATGAACTAGAATGTAACTGTAAGGTTGAGCGACTTTCCACGGAATTCACGAATTGATGAGATCGAATAAAGTAATTACAGTTAGAAAGAGAGAATATTCAGTGAATACCTAATTGGAGATTCAGAATGCAAGAGATGCGGGGCTGAGATAGCGAGAGAGTGAAGAAGATAGATTACAAACGAGTCAGTCGAGTCGAAGTGTCATCAGTCCCATATTAGTATCATTACTCTGAAAATAACAAAATTATTTGATAAAAAAAAGATTTTGGTGAGATAATATATATATTTTTATAATTAATTATCATTAACATTTTGCAAAAGATCAGGGACCTAATAGATAATTACTATAAAAGGCATGCTTACACGAGAAATTTTAGGCGAGTGGTGCCGGATGCAACTGGAAAAAAAAAAAAAACAAGAAGAAGAAACAGTGGGTTTGTCCGTGGGATGCTGGTTTTACCCTAAACTGTGGACGTGGACGTGGACGTGCCAAGTGGTGGGGACCACCAATAGGAAGCAGCCTAATAGAAGGACAAACGTTACCCTGTTGGCATCATACGAACACGACATTACAACTAGTCGGTGTCAGCCCTCACCTGTTTTTTACTGGGTCAGCACCTGCACAGCCTCGCTTGTATTGTATACGCTACGACGCCGTCCTCGTATGGAGATAAATACATTTACGTTGAGAAAATGAGCTCTATGCCGCCGTCACTTCCTTGAGTTTTAAGCACATCAATTTTGGTCTAATTTCATGAGGTTGGCTACGGTACACTCCCTTCTTAGGTTTTTTTTTTTTTTTTAATGTTGAATTTGAAATTAATTTTATAAAATTTAAAATAAATAATACTTAAAATACATAATAAAAATTTAAAATATATTAAAAATTTTAAAATAAATAAAAAATTTAAATTAATTTTTAAAAAAATTTTAAAAAATAAAAATATCGTCAATTCTGTGTACCGTAATAAATCCTTTAATCTCAATTAAGCATACCTACTTATTAAAGAAAACAATGTGGTTGTCACTGGTCCTGAAATTAATCACTATAAAAATCCAAATTGAATGGATCAGTTTAATTTTTGATGTAAAATTAGACATTATTAGAATGAACATTGTACAAAGCCATCAAAATTGGATCGAAACATTTTTGTAAGACTCGTTAGTTTCAAATCAATCAACACCCTTCAATATGAATGTCATGATCGGATTGACATGGTTGCTTCCATTTTGCAACTCGAAAACTGGAATCACGGCCAGGCATGGGTTCTTTTACCCTGCCTGGAATCATCATTTTTGGCATTCCAATTTTCAGTTAACGATCATTCTAAACGCACTTCTTAAGTAAGGCATAAGAGAATACAAGTTTGAGTTCTGTATCTAAATGCACATGCCAAAGAAGAAACGAGGACCCCTGATCAAGTTTTAAGTAAATTCAAGCATTGTTTGCTACTGTTTTGCTGCGGCTTCGAAGCCATAACTGTTGTAAAATTGAATCACTAGCTACCGAATACAAGTAAATGATCCATTTTAAGAAAAAGTTTCATAAAACAATTCAGCTGTTGTGTTTTTCAGCAGCACCATTCCAAAATAACCTAAAAGGGAGTGGCTTACTGGCTTTCACTTTTTCTTTCTCGCATTGGTTATGTAGATAATTGACTATACCTCTTCAAATTTGATTGAACAAGAAGAATTTTAGATCATCACAAGAAGATTTTTAGATCACCAGGCATGAATAACAATAATATTTCAGACTTATTTATTGCTTCAAACACCAACCAAAAAATTAGAGTAAAAATACAGTAGTTCAATGTTATGATAAAAAAAAAAATGCATATTAGCAAGTAAAGATGATACAAGTTAAAAGAGGAGGGAGGGGCAGAGCAACCTAGCAGGCGAACTTACTCCTCAACTTTTATTTTCATCTTTGATTTCCCTTTATGCGAATGCTCCAAGGATCCAAAAGAGGTAACCTCACTGCAATGCCCTCCCGAATCTAGAGTAGAATGGTCTGTGGACCGATTGAATTCATCAACATGCCTTCGTTTTGAAGACTTTGATGACTCCCCCACTTTGGACTGAGAACTTTTATATCTGCTACTTCGGGCGTAGGATGAATGCTCCCTTGTTGATTGTGAGTTTCTCCGCCAACTACTTTGCACAGGACTTGCAAAACGATGCACAGAATTTGACAATGAAGCTCCACTGGATGTCAAAAATAATTGTTGGGAATTGTTAGCATTGACTTCTTCAAGTTCTTTAGGCTCAGGGTAATGGACGAGAGAAACTCGCCGTGAAATTTTACCAACTGAGAACAAAATAAACTGTGTCATCCAAATGATTATATGAAGAATCACTACATCCTTAACTTCATGGCAATTATTAACCAAGTGAGTCATGAACGGATAAAATCAATCAGAAATGCAAAATCTAAGCATCATAAGTACTATACCACTGTTAGGCCTCCGATTGTACCCACCGGTTGAACATAGAATTCAAAGAACACAAAGAACTTGAGGTTAAGAAATGTAATTGCCGCGGAAAATTTAAGTCATAATTCCAATATATCACTTATAATGTGAAAACCACTAATTCTATTTGGTCCAAATTCTCCAGGTTCTCTTGCTGAAATTTGTAGTTCAGATGAAATTGAAGCCTGAAAAAGCCAAGACAAACCAACTTGTTATTGCAACAGGTTAAGTTGGATTCAGGAAATCTGAGTAATTTTTTATTTTTTGTTTTACCTCTTTTAGTTGAATTTACTAAATACTTGATGACCTGCACTATTGCATCGAAGAATGATGTAAACATTCCACTGGACTAAGACATGTAGCAGACGCATGCAAAAGAATCTGCCTCCTTATTACACAAAAACTTTCTTCACTTTAAAAATAACCACCTCATAAACCCCCACTGTGAAGTGGGGAATAGGTGGTTGCACACACCTAGCACCACAAAAATCATGAATCTGGTTTACTGGAGCTACAGAGAAAGTACTTAGGTGTTACAAGAGAGGATGACAATTGCTTTAAATAGCATTACAGCTACAAACCATCACCTAGACATGTAAGAAAAATGAGAAAAGAAATGAATGTGTGTGTGTGTGTGTGTGTAAATAGCAGTACAGCTACAAACCATTACCTACGCATGTAAGAAAAATGAGAAAAGAAATGTGTGTGTGTGTGTGTGTGTGTGTGTGTGAAGAATCAAAAAAAGGAGAGAAATGGTAAGTGTATACCAATTTTTGGTTCTGATGCTCCGGTTAGAAAAACTGTTGCATCTGGCTCTGGAGAATCATAGCTGAGCACATCATACACTTTTCCTGCCAAAAAATAAACATCAACATGTAATATTCCAACAAAGGGAATCTAGAGCAGCTTGCAAAAATCATATTCAAATCAAGCTACGAAAGATGCTGGGAATGCATTAGTGTGCACATGATTAAGGGTTGTGAGCAAAAGTTTATAATTCATGAGTACCAGATGAATCCTCAAATCAAGCTACAAAAGATGCTGGGAATGCATTAGCATGCACATGATTAAGGGTTGTGAGCAAAAGTTTATAATTCATGAGTACCAGATGAATCCTCAAAACTTCCCAACAGTCCATTGGCATGCAACTCGAGTGACAATTCTTTTCCATCAAAATTAGGAGTCTGAAAAAATAGAAGTAATAATAAAACAAATAATTTAGATCCTAGCGACAATATCGGCAATGATATAAGCTGATCGACAAACAAAACTTCTCTAGATGTAATATTATCTTGCTAAATCTGATTTCCTTTGAGTTGGGTCCACAAAGGACTCCATTTTGTTCTTGATAAATTAAACAACGAGTCTACATATGGATAATGGCATTCAACGTTTTGATACACACCTGTTACAGAAGTTAACAAAACCTCAATAATTAAACAAAACAAGAACAAGAGAGCGAAAAATTACTTGCTTATAAGGCCATTGAATGAGCCAAAGCTCACTGGAATCCGTCAAAGAAATATCAACCAGTGGGTCTCTGAACTCTTCTTCGTATTCTTCTGTAGGTTTATATCCTTCTTTAGCCGCATCATCCATTGCCTCGATCAAACTCATGACCCACTAACTGACTATAATAAATATGAACAACAAAACAATCAATAACTTCATAGTTATAGAATAAACCATAATAAACAAACATATATGCAATCATACCACGTTAAACAACACTTTCCAAACTTTTTCCAATCAAGAAAATTGCAAGTTCATATGAACAAGCAATTACTTTACAGGAGTTCATTAGCTGAGAAAGAGAGAGACATACGGAGAGGGTAGCCGGGCTGCGGCAGCTTTGCAACAGTGGAACTGGCTGTTCGGCACTTCAGTTAGCCAGCGGCAAGGGACAACGTTTTGGCGATTGTGGCAAGGGTTTTCGGGGATATTGTCCAATGGACTTTTTTTAAAAAAATAAAAAATAAAAACAAAATAATATATATATTATTTAAATCATTCATATTATTAACTAATTATTTTTATTTAAATTTAAAATATATTAAAATATTTATATTAAATATTTTAATATCTTAAAATTTTTATTTTTTAATTTAATTTTATCTACTTATTTAAATTAATAGCAATCAACTCAATAAATTTAAATAAAATTAATATATAGTAAAATTTTAAATGAAGTTATCCATGTATAAATTATAAAATTATCGATCAACAAAATAAAAGAATTATATTTATTTAAAAATTTAAAAAAATTAAAATAAATTTATTTAAGTGATAATAAAAAAATTAAATAATAAAATTTATTATAATTTTTAAAAATTTTTTAATAAATATATTTTTTTATTAATTAAATAATATTATCATGCAATGGTAACAGATGTGAGGAGAGAATTCCCAAGAATTTCTACTAATATATTACTGTATATATAAGTTAGTGCGAGATATACATTTGCATGGGCCAAAGAATTTGTCAACTCAGTACTCGACATCTTACACACAAGTTCGTAAGAACAATTTGGGGGGTGAATACTGAATATAATCATATTGACTGTTAACAGAAAGTGTGTTGAAAGAGATGAATTGAAGAAATTGTTAGGTTGGTCTTACAACGGAGCAGAAGAATCCAAGTGTTTTACAATAAAGCCTCCAATTATCTGTACACAGTTTTCAGGCCCTTGAATCCTATCAAACCAACCTACAAACCTACCATTTCTTTTTCCTGGTTTCATTTTGGAAGCTTTTACTCCAGGAAAAGACACTAAAATGGTGACTATGATTGACTAAGAAGCTAGAAGACTTTGTGTTCGGATTTGCATTCAAGAACAGAAATGGCAGTTGAAGGTAAAATATATAAATGGGTAGCCATTAAAGCCGTTCCTCCTCCTCTTGTAGCTGTTTATTTTTCTTGTAACAACTTTTAATCCTTAGTTGTTCTTAGTTCAGATATAGGGTCCTACTTCGCCGGTTGGATCTCCATTATTGTAATTACTTACCAACTGTGCTGAAAATATATGATTTCTTCCATTTGAAAATTGGTACATTATTAAACTGTTTTCCTTCGGTGTTTGTGTTCTGCTATACGCGTGAAGTAAGTAGAACTGTTTTTGCTTTGTTCTGGAATGTTGAACATCATTAGAAAGTTATGCAATTTATGTTTTCTACTGTCTTAGTGGAACAAATTTTCATAGAAGCTCAGTTGTTTCTTTCATTTTGCAAACATATTTTTAGAATGAATTCGTGATCATGTTATTTATGAAACAAGTTGTGTTTGCTGTTGGTTTTACAGGAAGTTCAGAAATGGATACCCGACAAATCAAATTACCAGAAAGTTTGTCCGAGACGCCGGCTAGTCTTGATGGAACTTCAAGTTCAAGTCGGAGAAAGAAGCTTAGTGTCTTCTTCATCGAGTCTGACACTAGACGAATGGCTCTTCGCCGTGGTTATACTGGAGGAACTACACCTGTTGACGTTCATTGGAAAGCCTTTTGCTGATCTTTCAAAGTCTGGAGGCCGGATTGCCGCACTATTCATTCTCGGTAAAATGCAATATTCATAAAGTAGATGAAACATTGCTGATCTCTATTTGTTTGATGAAAAACGCTCTGCAGTAAGTGAGACTTGTGTATGTCATATAGTGTAATGGGTTGTTTTTGTAATTATACGGGGAATGAAATGGCGGAGAGAATGGCTTATTTTGGTCTCTCTGTCAATATGGTGACGTTTATGTTCTATGTTATGCATAAATCTTTTACTGATTCATCGAACGCTGTTAACAACTTTCTGGGAATATCACAAGCATCTTCTGTCCTTGGTGGTTTAATAGCTGATGCTTATCTTGGTCGGTATTGGACAATAGCCATTTTCACTACTCCTTATCTTTTGGTATGAATTCATTTTTGATTGATTTTCTTCAATTACGGCAGCAGTAGCTGTAAAACTAATGAATGATATGATGTTCTCACTTCTTTTCTTTTCAATTGTCCTTCCTGGAGGGCCTGACAGGAATAACCTTATGTGCAACCATGAAAGTTTTCATACCAAACCAAGATGAATGTGATCAGTTATCCCTGCTTCTTGGAAAATGCGAGCCAGCAAAATCATGGCAACTGATTTGCCTCTATACAGTTCTTTATCTAACTGGATTTGGAGCTGCAGATTTGCCACTATACAGTTCTTTATCTAACTGGATTTGGAGCTGCAGATTTGCCTCTATACTGTTCTTTATCTAACTGGATTTGGAGCTGCAGGTATAAGGCCTTGCTTCTCTTCTTTCGGGGCCGATCAGTTTGATGAAAGAAGTAAAGATTACAATACTCACCTGGATAGATTTTTGAACTTCTTCTATCTTTCTGTCACTGTTGGAGCTATTGTGGCCTTCACTTTGGTGGTCTACATTCAAATGGAACATAGGTAGGGATCTGCTTTCGGTGCATTGGCCATAGCTATGGGCATATCAAACATGTTATTTTTTCTTGGCACTCCCTTATACAGGCATAGGTTGCCAGGAGGCAGCCCGTTGACACGAGTTGCCCAAGTTCTAGTTGCTGCCGCGCGGAAACGAAATGCTGATTTCTCTAGCAGTGAGTTTATAGGCTTGTATGAGGTTCCTGGCAAACATTCTGCCATAAAGGGTAGTGGAAAGCTTGTTCACACTGATGATTTCAGGTTAGCTCTCATTCTGCTATAAATGATTGATTCAATAGTATAATAACAATATAACATCAGAAATTTTTGAGCCTGTAGATGTTTGGACAAAGCAGCTCTGCAATTGAGGGAAGATGGAATCGATCCAAGTCCGTGGAGGCTTTGCGCTGTAACTCAAGTGGAGGAAGTGAAAATACTTATCAAACTTATTCCAATACCAGCTTACACAATCATGCTTAATGCAATCTTCACAGAGTTTCTTACTCTATCAGTGCAGCAGGCATATACTTTGAACACCCACATAGGTAACCTGAAACTTTCTGTAACATGCATGCCTTTATTTCCTGGTCTAAGCATATTCCTTATACTATCTCTCAATTACTCCATATTTGTTCCTCTATCTCGGTGCGTTACTGGTCATCCTCGCGGTGCTTCTCAGCTTCAGAGAGTAGGCATTGGCTTGGCAGTCTCAATCATATCTGTGGCTTGGGGTGGTATTTTTGAGAGATATCGAAGAAATTATGCCATAAAACATGGGTACTAGGCTAGTTCTTTAACTCCAATGCCAAACCTAAGTGCATTCTGGTTGTTGATTCAATATTGCCTTATTGGCATAGCTGAAGTATTTTGCATTGTGGGATTACTTGAATTTCTATATGAAGAAGCTCCACATGCAATGAAGAGTGTAGGATCTGCATATGCCGCTCTGGCAGGCGGTTTAGGTTGCTTTGCAGCATCTATATTGAACAGCATCGTCAAAAATGTAACCGGCAATCCTGGGAAAAGGCAACCATCTTGGCTATCACAGAATATAAATACTGGTAAATTCGATTATCCGTACTGGCTGCTTGCACTTATGAGTCTCATCAATTTCTGTGCTTTTCTGTGTTCCGCAAACCGGTACAAGTACAGGTCAGAACAGAGGGCTAAGGAGATGGAGAACAAACGAAACGCCCCCTCAGCTGAAGCTAATAGGAACTTTTGAATCCTTGCTGGCCATTGCCATATTCGCATTTTTAATCTTTTATAATTCTATAATTCTACTTCGAGACAAAAAGTGTTAATCTTCCATGTAATCAAGCTGTAAAACTCGAACTACATCTTCCATTAGCGTCTTTGATTATTGTTCAATTTTGCAGTTCCTCTCCATAAACTACTATCAAAATTAGCTCCAATACGAACAGGAAATCATTGCACTCGCTTCATATGTTGCAAGTTTTACATATTAAGCTGTAAATTTTACGTCACATCTCACAAAAGTAAATTATACAGTGGACCTGGTTCTGCAAATAGATAGGCTCAGAAAATTAATGCATATTCATGCAGCCTGGGCCTATTGCCATACACGGTAAATCTACGGTCCTGTGCAGATTATCTTTCTCACCAACCATTGCCCATGCTCCGTGCATGCCTTGAATACGCTTGCAAATCTTGTCTTCCTCTTTCTGTATGAAATTCAATTTCACCAAGTAACTTAAAAGAAGTTGGCTTGGCTTATTAAAGGAAGAGAAGATTCAATTCAATTGAAGGATTAAAAAAAAAAATTGGCCGAGAGCAAAAGGACAAAAGTAAGCAGTCACATCCATGGTCACACCAACTTCGTAATCATTGACAGTGAAATCATTTTACGGAGCAATGAAAAAAATTCATTCACATGGTGGTTAGAAGCCAATAGCGCTTTAATTGTTGATACCAAATGTTTCCTTGGAAGATAAGAGTCGTGTCGACGACCTTTTTATGGGAACTGAAGCCAGTTTGTTTGACGAGTTACCTAAGATGATTCCAAGGCAATTAAATAACTGATGTGGCCGATTTCCGTTCCAAATAAATAGTAGCTGCCATGAACAGATACCAGAGGTCTAGGTTACAGTTAGTCTGTCACTCAAATCAATTTGATAATTTATAAAAACCAACCCAATGAGGTCGGAAGTGCCGACTCTTCTTCGTTGGAGCGAAATCATCAACCTTCCTTGTATAACCTAGAATCATTTCAAGAATTTTATCGGTTTGACCTATACTCAGTTAGCCACAACAAAAATATGTGGGCTTCTGCCCATTTACCTAATGAAAAGTAGTAGCCCTGCAACCTCCTTTTTTTTTAATTTTTTTTTGTCAAAACCTCCTGAAAATGGGCTACATATACATCAAACATAACCGTATGAATGATGATCCAGTCAATACATACAAACGAACTAATTGTATGAAGGGAAAATTAGTAGCCCTGCAACCCTTTTTTATTTTTTCAAAATTCCTGAAAATGGGCTACATATACGTCAAATATAACCTTATGAATCATGTTCCAGTCAATACATACAAATGAACTAATTGTATGAAGGGTCACTTAACTCTCATAATTCTTTCTCTATGCTCACTTCCAAACCATTCCGTGTTGAATCAAAATCTGATGTCAACCCATTGGACAGACAATTGAAGAGAGTGTTGTTCAGCAAGTGTCATTAAGATGATTCTACCACAATCATGTCACAATCAGCTTCTATAAGTCGACGCTGATCAGTAATGTATACTGAAGTACAGTGCATAATTAACCATTAAATACAGAGAAGTTATGAAAGAGACAGAACTAGTGACAGAGAAAGAACAAATGTTTTGACCAGTGCAAGTATGTTTTTGACAAGAACAGAGTCTCTATTTACAGATTTTCCCGGATGTTATACCTATATAATCGCTCCATTGCTTTAAATCATATGAACATAAACTTAAGGGCTTTCACAGAACTCCATCTCCTGGCATTTCAGATAAAAAGCAGTTCAAATGAGATATACTTCAAGAAGTCTAACATACATAGCTAAATAAAAGGATTGCCGAAAATGCAACACCAATTGGACGTAATATCTATTAAGTCATCATAGGAGATGTTTTCATCTTCTGGTTCTATTTCAAGCCATTGGATGGAATATGTGTGAAATTGTGCATGTGTGCTTCCCACATACATTATGTATAGGTCTACTGAATTACAAACTTTACCTCAAACCCTTTATACTCCATGGGCTAAAGAGACACCTCCAGTCCAGAGGTGAGCATTTCTACACAAAGTTTTCTAAATTAAGTAATAGATTTTGTTGCAAAGCAGTTGTTCTTACCTTGCCACAAATTGGACAACTTTCGCTCCTTTCCAGCCACTCATAAATACAACCAAGGTGAAAATGGTGGGAACACCTTGTCGTAATTTTAGGATTTTCTGGAGTATATTCTGCAAGAAACAATGATCCAAATCAACATAACTTAAGAATCATGAAGCACAATCCTTTCCATTATAGCTCTTTTGCCTTGTTAATAATATGATTATTTTGATAAATCAGTGGGGTTCCCTTAAAGACAAATTTTTAGCCATTGATCCACGCAATCTAATGGTTGAAATCTAAAGTCCAAAGTAACATTTAATGCTACCAACTCAGCATTTCTTCCTACCCTTAGATTAGATTACAGAGGATTAATGACCCAGAATTAATGTCATCATTTTAAGTCAAAAATTTAAGTTAACGACCCTTGAAAAATAACAGCATAAGAACAAAAACAAAAAAGGTTCTTATGAGAATGTTTTCTATATAGGCATTTTAAATTACCATCAAGACAAGTAGGGCAGACATCTTCATCCTCAACAGATGTTTGCATATAAGCTCCATAAGCAACTTTAGCTGCCAAAGCCTTCTCTGAGGAATCAGAATGAACCAGTTTACAATCTTCTTCAGGATCAACTCCATTCTGTTTCTTTCCAAAACCCAATGATTCTGCACCGGAACTACTCATATTTCTTCTTATTGGTTGTGTATCTTCTTGAAAATAAATCATCGACTTATCACGCCTAGAGACCAAGCCATCACGCTGTAAACGGGAGTATAGCTGGTCAGTATCATAAGGGGCTGGTCTGGATACTGAAAACTGAGTATCGTTTAGAGAATTGTCCACTAAAGCTGTTGCAGTTCCTGATGATGCGAAAGAAGTAGCTCCTAGGTTTGATGATGGTACAGATCGACCTTCAAGTCTATGAAACATTACACCATACTGCACAAACAAGGGCAAACCGCAAACAAATAATGAATTACATTGAAATTATGACAGAAAGAAAGGAAACCACAAATTGCAATGAAATATCTAGACATTTACCCTAACCTTTGAAAATTAGCTCCTCTACATCTGATCAACAATCTATTTATTCTAAAATTTTGACCATAGATACCATACAGTTGTTTAAGTAAAGTACATTAATATTACAATTAATTCAAATGGTTACGAACCATGAATGTTTTATGACTCTCTTGGGCCACAAAGCAGAAGTACATATACCTCACAAATTGAAAGGGTAATTTAATATGTTATGCACTACATACAACTAAAACAAAAGGTACAACATAAGTTCCTTTTACCAGTAACCAGAAATATAAGGAACTTTTTCTTACTACAATTAAAGTTCCTTCAGAATTTTTTTCCTTAAAACTTGGGATTTTTGCAGTTCCCAAAAATTGCAGGAACAAAGTGATTAGAACAGAACATAAGTCAATTAATCTCTATTGCATACCCTGTAAAAAACATGAAAATTTTTTATAGGGTACTTGTGTCTATCCAAGCCGAAATCAAAGTTATATCTCAACTATTTAGGTAAAACCAAGGCCAAAGCTCAGTTTCACCCATATGCCTATTTCCACTGTCTTTGACTAGGGAGCCAAGAAAATTGACCCTATGAGCCTTAAGTTCCCAATCCATACGACAGTGACAGGCATCAGCAACAACAGAACAAGTAAGGAGATCAAACCAATGAAAGTGTTCCCATACAGATATATAAATAAGAAGTGGCATACCCCATTCAGTAGCTGTTGGAAAAAGAATCTTAGGCATATGCAGTGACGAGATATAGAGTTGCTCGGATAAGTGTACTCTTCGAGTTCCTCAATACGTGGACAGCAGCAAAAAGAACCCATCTTCGTGCTTTCCCAATATATCCAGAAAACCTTCAAACAACTAGAATGCAATCAACCAAGACCAAAATACAAATACTAAATTTTCAAAGTTCTATCAATTCAGGCGTTGCAGAGTTCTTGATATTTGTCTAGGAGCTCGTCAGAAAGAAGAGAACTTCCAAATGTGAAACCATACCTACGATAGAAGGAAACCAAAAATAATTAAGTAAATAGGAATAGATTAAAATAATGTCAAAAGCAACCCCAAAAAACAACCTCCTGATTCAAGATAAATTTCATCAAATAATTATTTATCATCACTCCTAGAAACAGCTCATTACTTCGATGTGTTGAGTGATGGTTAAAGTTCAATCCTTTCTGCGGCAAAATACTTCTAAAACGTTATGAAATGACAATTTTGAGAGAGAATTTACGGAACCCACAAAGACACATACACAAAGAGCCAAATTAGATGAGGAACGTGAAATTAAGGCATCAAAAATTGGAGAAAAAATATGCGGCATCTCACCCACAACCTCAAACTTTCAAGACGGTCAATTATTTACAGTTTCTGGAACAGCAAATAAATCAAAAGTAAATAAAGAAGAGAATTTTGCACCTGTATTTTCATCTTATTTTCTGAGCAGATCCACTTAGACTATAAGGCATGCCATGTACAACAGAAACCTGATAGAGCAGAACCTTGATTTTTAGTCTATAGTACACACAAAACCGGAAAAAAAAGATCAAATGGATTTGGTAAAGATTGTGGACCAGCTCATAATAATAAGTATTAATATATTGATATCTGCATTATTATTCAGAAATTAACCTAAAATTTAATTATCTGGTAACTGGTTGGATTATTGAAAATCATGATTGAGTTGTAGATTACACAATGGCCTAACTTTCATGATTATCAATCAATCTTAAGACTTTAACATGTGGGTTTGTTTGGTAATTACAGAATTATTTTTAAATTCTCAGATATTCAGAAATGTGTTTGATAATGTATTTGAAGATAATTTCTACAAGAAAATTAATAAAAATAAATTTAAATATTTCATAGAAATAAAATTTAAAAAATGTGAATTTAAAGTGGTATAGCTTTAAGTAAAGTTTAATGAAAAAGGTTTTATAAAAAGAAAAGTTTGATTTTGTTTTTTTTTTTAAATAAATAAATAAATAATTTTATCTTTAATATTAATTAGGTAATTTTTATAATATTTAAAATATTCTTAACTTGTATTTATATTTAGAACATAAAAATAAAGGTAAAATATGAGAAATTTAACATTAAATTTGAGAAAGTTTATCTAGTTAAAACAAGTGCTGTTGCACACTGGAAATATGATTATATCACATCCAAATAAAATCTCTCCTTACTCTTCTTCTTCTTCTTTTTTTTTTCCAATTTAACAAATATTAACATAAATTTTTTAATTTTTGTAATAAAATATAAAATTAATTTATAAATTTTATTAAAATATAATTTAAATTATTTAATATTAATTATATAATGTATTCTTATCTTATTAAAAAAAAAACTAAAAAAAACTAAAAAAAAAATACTGATAGCAGCACCTCACTCTAGTTGTTATATGCAACTAGTTTAGGTGAAGGTTTCTGATATCTTATTGAGATTGAGACTGACTTCTCAACCATTTGACATAAATCAATTAGCTAATACATATAATGTAATTAATGTGATGTGGGTGATTGTGAGTTATCACACCACCAACAATTTTTTTATGTAGAAGGTAAGGAAGTAGTGCTAATGTACTAGCAGCAACATTGATTGATACAGTGCAAAATATAGAAATATTAAGCTTGTTTTACATTGATTCAGTGGTTGCGAACATACAAGAACCTCTAAGAAATCCTCCCTTCAGCAGGTTTAAGCTTTGCTGTTGCACAGAAGTAGAAACGGTGGCTTCTTCTTCTTCTTCTTTCTTTTCAAAGCAGTAAACTGGAGCTTGCCACTTTGCATCTTCCAGCACTGCTCCAACTTCAAATGTCATTACATGAGCCTCTCTACCTGCAGTGCCAACCCAGAAAAAAATTCTTCATATCATTCACCATCCTATAACTAAAGACAAATTTCTAGCAATCCTAAGCCATTACAAGTTCCATGTTCAATTTAAGTAAAGGATATAGCTACAGCTAAGAATGATGGCATTGTTTCTAATGATACAGTAAGGAACCCAAACTCGCATATTCCTATTAGACTTGTATCTCTTTGACCCTAGTAAACTCTCGTCAAATGACATATTTCCTATATTATACCTACCAAATTTCAGAAAATTATTGAATCTTCAAACACCAATTTACGATTATTAAGTGGAAAAAGAAAAATGATACATACCAGTGTAGAAAACCCAATGAACAGGTCTTTTGGTGATAACATCTTCATAATACCAAATGAAGTCAACTTTTTCCCAAACATTGCAAAGAAACCCATCCACGTGTCGCTGACCCAGGTAGTTAGCTCCATCAAGCCAATTAGGGCGCAGAATTCCTACCTCAAGCTGCGCCGTCCTACACTCTTTGTTCGAATCCAATGTATAAAGAAACGAAGTTCCGTTATTCCACTCCAGGTCGTAGAGAAGTTTTCCCAGCTGGCTTCGAATTATGTTGAAGTTTCTGCCGTTGGGCCAGTCGTACCAGAGATCAATCATTTCTAGTGATCCGCTGTAGTTCATGAACAGAATTGAGTGGAATTGGTGGGGCCATGGCGTCGGTTTAGGGACGTCGTCGTCATCTGATACTGATGCGGTCGGTGAGGATAAGCACTGAGAAATGAAGGCGAAGAAGAAGATGAGGATAATTGGCTTGCTCAAAGACTCCATTACGGAGGAGGTAGAGACGCGTGGTGCGTATACATGTATAAACTCTATTTTACTATCGGATTGCACGTGTAAGGCACGCGGCTGCTTTTCAGATTTTCAGAGCAATGGATTTCATAATTTTAAGATAAAATTTAAAAAAAAACTTTAAAATTACGCATGTAGTAATTAGGTGGTAGTATGAAAATTGTAAATAATTTTTGTAAATTTGTTTAACTCGTCCCGGGGAAACTAAGAACAGTTCCATTCTTCTTCGGATTAATTAGTAGAAATATGATGAAATGCACTTTCAGAGTACAAAATACAAAGGACCGAGCCATTGGTAACATAATACTACTTTCCTTTCTGGCTATTTCTAACCTTCGCCAAACCCAGAATCACACCGAGTAACAGAAGTTATCACTTCATACGCCATCATACAAGGTCGAGCCATCATATACATGCTGTCTATTCCCAAGTCAGTGTAGTCACATTAAAGAAAATCAAATGTCCAAAAAATGTAGTAGACATCAGATGCAATGAATAATCAAATTGGTGCCAGTGAAAGAAAATCCGAGGCAAACAACATCTTATCCTACATAATCCAAAAGATCAGGCAGAGTTAGAGAGTAAACTCAGACAGATGCCAACCAGTTCCAATTCTTCAAAATGGTTTAACAGGTAGAACCAGGTGGCAGGTTCAGTATACATTTCACACGATGCTCAATCAACAGTGTGTTATCTCTTTCTTGCTATGCCAAAACAGGAATTTACTGGAAAGGTTAATTCCCGTTATAAAGATGAGGTCTCAGTGCAACAGTTTACCACAAAAATTGACACAAAGAAACTGTGACACTTCAGGTATCCCGGGCCATGTGAAAGCCCGAAAGAAAGTAAGACAAGTGAAAGCAAGAGACAACCTGAACTTACCTCACTTGAAAATTGCCAAAACATATTGTACAATGTATGCATTTTGCCTAAATATACTTCAATCCAGAGATGTATTGCTGTCTGGAGATTATGTACTGGACCAGGGAATAAATAATTCCTAAAAACCCCAATACTTTAATCTGGATCACATCTGCTATTAAGATGGATGGAAGATTGAGGGGCACTGTCAGCAGTGGTGTTGGGTCTGTATGTTTAGCATAGCTCCACACAAACCGGTTGAAGACAATATGGCTAGGGATTGTAAGAATGAGAAGGGCCAAATTCTTGACCACAAAGAACCAATCAGGACCACCAACTTCAAGGCCCCACCCAGCATTCCCATGCCAGACATCCTCCCATATGCTGTATAGGCTGCTCAAAACCAAGTAGGCTGATATCGCAACTGTAACAGGGAAATACCTCTGCTTGTCCCCGAAGCCAGCAACAAAATCAGAATCCTGGTTGAGGAGAAGTAATATAGGAGCAAGGAAGAATATTGCCCGGTTTGAGCCACCAGTAAGATTGACATTCAATATTAGGCATATTGCAAAACACATTATAGAAGCAACATTGCCCACTGCAGGCATCCAAGCTCCCTCAGCAGCCATCCTCTTGATTGAGAAGGTTGGCACTGTAGATGCACGACGTTGCTGCATGAATCTCATTCGTGGATGAAAACTAGCAGAACTGCTTTGACTAGATTGGCTATGTCTAATTCCACCCCTCTCCACAGCCTTTTCCCGCATAAGTGAAGCAAGTTCAAACTTTATCTCTAAAGCTATAAGCATAAATATTGCTGCATATAAACCAAGAAGAGATGTCCTTGCCCCTTCAACAGCCAGTAGAGTTGTGAGCTTCCTGTCTTCTTCTCCGAAGTCACCAATTCCATTATCTCCAAGGATGCTTTTGATCCTGACCTGACCCTCCAACAGATATGTCACTGGAAAGAGAGCCACAAGTAGCGCAAATATCCATGGTAAGAGCTTTGTGCTTGAAGCAGATGGAAAATGGGTGAAGACCACAAAGACGGAGGTGCCAACCATGGTTACAACGATGAGAGCGTGCAAAACAGTAGCCTGAAGGAAGAATTCAGCAGATATGTAGACACCAAGAGCAATCCCCATGGCAATGGAGTAAAATGCTCTCAACTCTACAATGTATTTAATCGGTATGATGGAGGTCACAGCGGCTAGAGTGAGCAAAATTGCAAGAATAAGCAGCCAAGATGGCCACGTAGGTTTTGATGCCACGAACCCATAGATGGAAATGTCATCAGCAGACTGACGAGCAGCTTTGATTAGTTCAGATTGGTATGTCCACGATAATGGGATTGGAGGCTGCATTAAAACAAATAGTAAACCTGTTGCCACTACCAGCGCCAGACATCTCTTGGCAAGCTGCACAAAGAAGAGAACACGAAGTTATTAGTCCTGTGAAGCGTCATTAACATGGAAGTATGAGCAGTAAAGAAAACCCTTTCTTATCAGGATACCGAGGCATAAATGAGCATTAGAGTAGGTCTGTATCTGTTATTGCCATTTTATATCTTGTTGTTTGAACAAAAATGGAAACATAAAATGAACAACGGAATTCTTCAATGATTTATATTCATGAATTAACTTAATTATGGCATCGTACAGTCATGTACATAAATGATTGCCATTGACTATAATGTAATATTTCCTCAATGTAGTAGATCAATATTCATTACATGTCAAGAGTCCCAAAGTTTTAATATTCTTGGACATTATCAGAAGAATATGAATTAAATAATAATACCATGATTAACTACATCAAGTCCACATGCACTAAAGTTCTTAAAGGGCTCTTTCTTGTATCCATACCAAAACATGAGAGAAGTGTAGAGCAACTATGGGTACACAGGCCAATCCAGTCAAAATGATGCAGAAACCCAAAAGCAAACCATCAGATGGAGGTCTCCCATTCCACCACTGTAGGGCTTCAAAAATAGTTTCACGGCAAAACCAGACAGATAAAGCCACCATAGTAGCATGTGCGTAACCTTGCCAAGCTTTCATCTTTGAGGTTGTTCTTGACTTTTCCCTGCAGTGTTCAATATGTGGAGAGAACCAAAATCAATGTTATTTGAATTGGCAAAGGGAAAATAAAATGTGGGAACACCTAGATCTCCTAGAATGAAAAATCATCAAGTACATACTTGTACAGAAGCAATGGAGGAGAAATAGCCAACAAAAGAACTGCTGACAGCCAGACAACAGACTTTGATGTAATAAAAAGCATAGCCAGCTTCGAAGAATACAGACAAGTCAAAACCCAAACTGCTTTTGATCTGATTCGATGATCCGCAGACAGTCTTCTAACCAAGCCTAAACCAATTAAAGTTGTCAAGATGACCATGTAGCTTGGATACATGACGTCATCCTCCAATCCATAATAGTATATGCTTGAGTAATTGAAGAATTGATTCTCAATGTGGCATAGCAACACTGCATGGCTGATCAAGCCAATCTCCGTCAAGAAATGAAAATTTGATGGTAGAAGAGCTAAACCAGGAACAGCCATGGCTAGGACAACATCAGCAACAATGAGTTTACAAAAGAACTTTAAAGACATGCCCGCCAACCAGATATTCAGATCCCAGAAATTACGAATCACAAACCAAATGACAGTCAAGCTCCCCAGCAAAACAAAGGCAAAGTATGATGGCAAGCTTTTCTTTGTAAAAAAACGAGCCAAATAAAAGCCAGAAACTGCAGGCACCACAATGAACTGCAAAATATTGAATAAATTATTTTCAGTTTTTAGAACATTCAAACTAAAGATTCTTCTCTAACTTCATTAATTGAAAGGAAAAAAATACATGAAAGGGTTAAAAATTCTACTCCAGCAGATAGAGTAGATACAGGAGACACATTAAATTGCATTGGGCCTCATTAATGACATCTCAAATAGGAGTTTTGCAATGGTGAGGGCATTTCTATGGATGTGTAGGCATCCTCGCCAAAGGAACACAGTATTAAACCCATAAATTAGATCAATTGCAGCACAAAACAACTTCAAGAATGCTAGGTGCATAATACCCACTAGAAACAAGAATTTGATACTAGCAAGAAATCAGTTCTCTGCAAAGTACCTACTATGGCTTATTTGATAATCATCTTCAACTGCATTTGTTGCCAACCCAACAAATATTCTAATGAGGTAAGCCTATATAGTACAAATCCTCATTGGGTGAAAGCTGTAACCAGAAATTAACCAAAAAAAAAAAATAACAACCATGGAAAATTTCAGCAAATTCATTTAAGCAAACTTATCCTAACCTATGTTACCAAGTTTCAAGAATTAATGTCATGCCCCACCAAAACTTATTCCCAACAATTGTGCTTCAATAACATGTACAGATGATAAAAATATAATGACAAGATTTTTGGATGAACATTACTCATGGACAGATGTTCAATCAATTTTACATAAACTTCAACATTAAGCAACTGCAAGTTTACTTTCAATCATCCTGCTTTCTCTCATCTGAGACCAAATTCCATGGTTCAAAATCACAGCTGGTGCTGCTAATGGCTGTACCAAAACTACTATGCTCATTCCAAGAGCTCTAAAAAAGAATACCTCTGTTTCTAGTCTAAAATCCTCAAGGTGCAGTGATCATGCATCTCTTGGGTTGACACTCCATCATCCAGATGAAATCCCTAGCTCTGTCATGAATGCCCTCTAAGTTGTCATTGAAACTCTGTAAATTCTTACATCTTGGTCCTTGTATAATTAAATTAGGGAACAGGTTTAAGACACGTTCAGCATTTTCTTTAGTACAAGCAAAAATCATGTTCCAAGCAAATTCTGCAATTTCTATCTCTAAATATCATGCTTCACATGTACCAACTTGAGCAGTCGATCTTATAACCAGTCCCAAAGATAAAGAAAAGGATGCAGTTACAAAGTTCAAGAATGTTGCCTTCAATGAATATTTTATCATGTTGACCAGATTTCCAATTCTATACAAAATGATACTCACAGTATGCTTCCTAAATTTCTTAAATACAAAAGGAACGGCATCACAGACACATCAATTATTTACCACTCTAGAGTGTACAAAGAGTCGCAAGAATAAGTTCTCTGGTGCAGGAACCTTACCGGCAAGGGGAATCCCATAACAATAGCTGCAGCAGCACTGACTACTACCGCCAAAGCAGTAAATGCTACTGAGCTGAAAGCATCTGAAATCAAACCAAGAGCACAAGCGCCAGCTCCAGCAGCACCTCCTAGCATGGTAGTAGTCACAAGAAGATAGCTCAACGGTGGAGGGACCTGAATGTACTTCCCAAATGAATGAAAAACCACCCTTATCTCCAAACAAATGACCACCACGACCAAAGCAAGAGCACCATTAGCCACACGAATACTATGTAGTTGGTTCTCACTCTTCGTAACCCACCGAAGTGCACCCCTTGTTGATGCATAGAGTTGAAACAAAAAGGGGATAAAGAAAAGCAGAAACAAATCACAAACAGATGCAGCTGACGAAAATATAACCGAGTAATGTGAACCAATGTGAAATAGCAAAGGGAAGAACAATAAATTCAAAGTATGAATACAACTCTCAACCGGACTCAGCATTAAATTATCATCAGGGACCTCCCCACCGTGATACTTCACTTCTTGCTTCGATTTGAAAGATGAAACACGCGGAATAGAATAAAGCCAATAGAAAATGCAATCAAATGCCATCAGGTAATACGCAGCATTATTCATACCGACAGCAGAAACAGTCGCCCACGTGAAAATCGCCGAGGAAGTAAATGGCAAGCACGCAAATAAAAGCCGCTCGAGAGCGAGCACTATCGAAGGATTTTCGATTTGAATCCATTTGAACTGAAGCGAAGCCCAAGCGCCAATTAAGAAATTCGTCTGGGCGCATAAAAACGTCGCGAGGAGACCGAGCGGGACAGAATTGAAGGTCATGAAAAGAGATGAGCTGAAAAAGAAAGCGATCTGTGCTGCGATTAATGAGAACCAGACGCCGAAAAATGCACCAGATTTGAAGTTGAGAGAGTCGACGATGTAAGCGATCATAAGCCCTAACGTTAGGGTGGCAAGCACCGGGGTACCACCCAAATCCAGCAAAAACGCAGCGGATGGGACCAGAGCTATTGCGATACGCGCGTTGTGAGAAAAGGACGACGGAGAGAACCGCGAGTTTTTCAGGGATCTGTTGCTATTAAAGTGATCGTTGCCATTAGAGCTAGGGTTTGTGTAAGGAGAGGAGGCATTGTTATATGAGGAGGTAAACGAAGGGGCGCTTATAGAGGCGGAGATGTACGGTCCATACGAGCGTGGATTTAACTCCGGCGGAATCATATTTGCCGGAATTTTACACGGAGAGAGAACGTAATGTTGGATTTGATTGTGATTTGTAGGAGAAGGTGGTCTGAGAATTACCGGTGCGGTTTGGGGTTTCGGAACAAAACGGTGACGTGTTTCAGGAGATCGGAGCCGTTGGATTATAATTTAGCGGGGTCCATCGGATGGTAATCTATATGAAAGATGCAAAAAAAATAAAAAAAAAAAAAACAGCGGGCAAGATGAGCAGCGACGTTGGACAGAAGTCGATGGTTTTGTTAATTATCAAACTTTTACAACTACTAATTACACTCCAATCTTTTTCTAAGCGGACGCTGTTAGGGAGAAGTCCGGATCAGCTAGTCGTCACTGTAACTTCTAAAAGCAATAAATATATTGTACAAAAATTCATATATTTTCCTTTTTTAATTAAGTAATTATCATTAAAATTCAATTAGATATTTATTATCAAACAAAACTATCTTGATTGTTTAATGTTATTTATTGAAAAATATGTATACAATAAAAAATAAAGGTAATATTAAAAAATATTTTTATTTATTTTAATTTTACAAAAAAAAAATATATTTCATCTTATTAATTTCAAATTTAAATCTCAAATAATATTTTATGAATATTATATTTAAATTATGTATCATATTCTATATTTACTTTCATGATTCACCGAACAGATAAGATTGTGAATATTGATTTATGAATATTATTATTGAATAACACATTTTTAGTATTACATTTACAAAATTTATTTTCATATTTGATTGCGTATCTTATGAATTTTGTTTCCAAAACAAAAAAAATACTATTTTATAATTTAAATTAAAAATTAAAAAATTACTATCTTGTTTAATACTTTTATAAAAATACATTTTCTGACAAATTATTTTATTCATTTTTAAACACAATATCAAACAATATTTTCATTTTTTAATTTAAAAAAATCATTTTAACACACGCTATCAAACATATTTAAATTATTGACAATATTAATTTATTTTAAATATATTATAAGACATAAAAATCATCCAAAGTTGAGATGGCCGAGTTGGTCTAAGGCGCCAGATTAAGGTTCTGGTCCGAAAGGGCGTGGGTTCAAATCCCACTCTCAACATTTACATTCTTTCTCATTTTCATTCGGTGAATTTTTACATAGCTCCCTCGAGTTTTCATATAATTACAATACGATGGCATCTATTAAAAAAAAATCCACTTTCATCCCTAATGCGTTGGGGCTTACCTTTTCATTAGGTCCTGCGTTGGCTGATATGTGTTCGAGATGTTGGTCAGTTGATGCTTCCATCAGAGTGCCTGAGAGAAATGTGTTGGCATGAAAGGCACTCGTTAATGTGTTTGCGGTGCACGGCCACGGTACGGAGTCTTTGAAAGCGTTCTAAGAGAGATGAAAAAATTGGGCTTGTGGCCTGATCATGTCACATTTCGAGGTGTCTTTGTTGCTTGTGTAATCATGGCGGTTTAATTGATGATGGATGGCATGTTTTCATTTGCATTAAGAACGAATATGGTACGAAACCAACACTGGAACATTATGGTTGCATGGTTGATCTCTTCGGTCGTGCGGGTTTGGTAGATGAAGCCTTCGAGTTTGTAGAAAGAATGCCTACAAATCCTAATGCGGTAGCTTGGAGAACATTGCTCAGACCTTGCGTGAATCAAAGGAATAGTGACTTGGCAGAGAAAGTGAAACAGGGGAGTATGAGCTTGACTCGAATAATGACGGCGATTATGTGCTTTTATCAAATGCATATGATGGAGATGGTAAATGGACTGAGAAGGCAGAGGCAGGAGCTTCGATGGAGGAGAAGAGAATCCCGTGGAAGGTTTTTGAAGTTGGAAGGAATTTTAAACACTGCCTTAGTTGACAATCCCAGAATGGACGAATATACCCTTGGTAATATGTTGCCCTAGAGTGAAATGAAAGGTTGAGATTCAATAATCACTTAAGATCCAACGGTTCGCATCTCTCAACTCGTCCTTTATATACATCGCAATAACGCGGATCAATTTAGACGGCATTCGCTCGCGCTTTCTAAGAATTTCTAGGGTTCCTGCTGTTTAATTTCTGAAAAGATTCTCTGATAATTCTCAAAGATGGTGGGTTCGTGCGTCAATGGCTTCATTCTCTATCCTGTTCTGAATCGTTTTATATATTTTTATATAATAATAATTATTATTTTTGTTTGTGGTTAGGTTCTTCAAAACGATATCGATTTGCTGAATCCTCCCGCAGAGCTGGAGAAAAAGAAACACAAACTCAAGCGTCTCGTTCAGTCGCCGAACTCTTTTTTCATGGACGTTAAGTGCCAGGGTTGCTTTAACATGTAAGATATATTGGCTCTTGCTTTCTTTCTTAATTATTTTAGACAGTGCAAAAAAAAAAAATCGAAAATAATATTTTTTTTCCACCAATGTGCAGAACGACCGTGTTCAGTCACTCACAGACGGTTGTTGTCTGCGGCAACTGCCAAACAGTTTTGTGCCAACCAACCGGTGGTCGTGCGCGGTTGACGGAGGGATGCTCTTTTAGGAGAAAGGGTGACTGACTTATTAGATCCGCCTTTGTTGTTTGGTAATTGCTTCTGCTGATAGAGTCACTGCAATTGTGGGATATCATCATCGATGATCGTCATGGATTCGCCTTTAAGCAATTGGCAGCCCTTTTTTCTTCTAGTTTTAATTTTGATGTGTAATTTTGTTCGAGACAAATTACAAGAGTATACTAGGGTTGCTATATGATGTTGGTTTATGTTTGTTAAACTGTCACATTATCCTATTAATCTTTGCCAGTTTAATTTGCTGCATCTCTTTCAATTTTTTCTTTAGTTTTAGTATTTTATTGTGTGCGATTGATCTTGGTTTTGTTTTGAACCACCATGTTGTCTCTATACCAGCTATCTCTAGATTGTTAGTTTAGAAGCAATAAGAACATTTCACACATTGTTGGACTATCCTTCACTTTTCTAAGGCATTGTTCTTGAGTCTAATTTACATAATATGATTGAGATGGCATTCTTGATTCATTAGGCCATTAAGACTGGATGGCATTCTTAATCAGGTCTGCTTGTATGGATAGTACGTAGTTTTGTTTCTTTGTTTACTCCTTGAGAAATGTAAAGATTCAGTCATGAAGTTTACAATGTTGGCCGTGGGAGAACTAGGAAGTGTAGTTGTATGGGTGCTTCATATGATGGGTTGGGTCAATTGTCTTTTGGTTTTTAGTCAGGTTAGCTTGGGTTTTTCATCCAACACATAGTATGGATATGTTTGTTATAGTAGTTAATTTCAGAACTGTTAGCTTCTTACGTCTACTTCCAAACTTCGTAGTCTATCTATGTTGTTTCAAACTTTCTTTGTTTGTGGCTTGTGTATTGCCAAATCCAGCCCAAATCACTGAGACTACAATTTGGACATTAGCTAGAACACCTCAGTCTTGGATCCATAGGCCGTTTCCTTCAGTTTATGGTTACTGTGTGATATGGCCCAGATTACAGCGAATTTAGTCACTTGGTCCTTTACGTGTAATTGTCCAGATGACAAGCATAGATGGGCTTAGTCAGCCCACAACTTGTTTATAAACCCAAATGCGGTTTATGTCAATCAAGTACCATTTCAACGTTAAAGGCTTCTGTGTTTGATTTTGTGACAATTTTTATTTAGTTTTAGAAACAATGTTGAGAAGATGTTTGGTAACACTAGTATGAATTGGATCAAATATTTGGTATCAATTGCTTTCATTGCAACTGTCAGTTATTACCTCGTGATAAAAAATGAAATATGGAAAGTTGCTGGATGCATCATAATGTTATCACCCACTGTCTGGACAAGATATGCTTGGGGCCCAATCAGGCTAGTTAATATATAAAATAAGTTTGGTTAAAATTGTAAGGTTAGGTGGCAGATCAGGATTCGGAACTGAAACGCGCATGTGCATGTCCTGTGCTATTTGTCTTTGGATAAGCTCGGGCCCATAAGAAATTTCAGTGTGTGTTAACATTTTATCAATCGTTGATTGATTTAAGTTTTTAGTCAGGACATAAAATTAGTGCAGTAACTAAGGGGCATTGATAATGAATTGAATTTATAGTAATTGGTAGATTTTATGCAAGTAATTAACGTGTAAATAAAGCATTCCTGTCAACATACTATTGTTTGTCTTTGATGATTTGTTTTATTATCAAGATAACGTTGATGACTTAATATTTCAAGTGGTCACTAGAGCAGTCTTGTATAATTGAAGAGTTGACTCAAGTAAACGCTTTTATTTTCTAATATGAAGTGGATGTTTGGTTGTTGTTATTATTATTATCATTATCATTTCTTTTTAAAATTACCTACACCACATATTACTACAAAATCGTTAGAGACATAACATTGAAAGAAATATAAACATTTTTGGCAGACTTTCGATCATCACTGCAAGCTTAATCCATATCTAGAAAGCTAATTATGTCATTCTTTCTTTTCAATTCCATGCAAGTTTGCTGGAAAGTTGATAGTCCTTGATACTAATCACCAATTTAGAAAATACCAAATGAGAAAAACGATGTCCACAAGTCAGATTAAGGCTCAATATGAAACGACATGTATAACTTATAATACACGGCAAAACACGGCATGTGCGATAAAATCCCATCACCTTGTTCGTCATTTTTAATGATTTGAGCTTAGCTTTGAGGAGAGAAGAGAGTATAGCCATTGATTTTGTCTCCTTTTATTTGCTTTTGTTTTTGTCTTGCAGTTCATTGGATACTTCAGATAATGAATGTAAATTGCTGCCGCTGCTTTTACTGTTGTTTCTGCGAAAGAGCTATAGCTTGCATTTCAACAATGTTCATTTTGATTGATTCAATATAAACTCTGAATCATTTAATTTTGATTGATTCAATATAAATCCTGAATCATTCATCCAAAGTTTCGGTTGCCATTTTTGACCATATCTCTTTTTCTTCCTTCTTTTCTCTGTGTGTGTGTGCGTGTGTTTCATTTTTACAGGTTGATCTAGTTTAAATGTCTCCCTTTACCATTTGAATTAGTACGATGTCTTAATTATGACAGATAACTTGATCATGTCGACCAATTTGCTAGCTCGAACAGGAAGACACAAACAACGATACGAAGATCAACTAAGGCTTGTCGCCGGGTATCCGCACTATTACTTCTCTTTTTTTTTTTTAAAAAAAAAAAAAATTTGGCACTGTTGTAAGTGTATTACGTTGACTCTCTTCATAAAGCTGCTTCATTTTCCTCTACGAAGCATCAATGGCATTTCCTCTCTCTCACTCTCTCTATATATACACCCTAAGGGTTTATCAGACCCGTCTCTAACTTGTTTCAGAAAGATTTCTAGCCACCAAATATTTGTAAAATTTGAAGCCCTCTCCTCCCCCTACATAACAAGAAAGAGGGATGAGTATCTGATTACTCAATGATTGTCGTAGTTCTTGCATATTTAATCACAGGTCTTGTGTTCAGATTCATTATAAGGAACATGTTGGAATTTGTGTATGGGCATCATTTTTTTTTCCCCAATTATGTGTAATCTTAAGCTTTCCAGGAAACAGTTAAGTTGCATGCTACCGTTCTGTTATTTGTATATTTACTCGCACCAACTTTCACTTCATTCACAGCGATTTTTTCAGAAATCATTAAATTTCTCTGGGCATTAAAAGAAAGTTTTAATTAGTCGTCGGTTAGGTGCAGTTTTATGCGTTAGTTTCCAAAACAATTAATGAACAGTCGATCAATTTTCTAAATTAATTTATTCTAACGATTGAGAAATTATAATATTTAAGAAATTCCATTAAAGATCAATGTAGTGTTATTTTGTTTGCCCCCTTTTTTTGATGGTTGGTTCTAGTATTTTGGCAATTTATTTTTTGCTTCATTCTGAAACAGTAGGAGATTCTGTCTATATATAATTTGTAACGGTTATAATTTTGATCTGAATAATGTAATCTTAAGCCTTTCGATTTTGTTATGTAGCAGCCTGATCAAAACATGTAACTGGAGTGAACCCTGCATTGATATCCATTGATTTGTGAAATTGGGAACATCAATAACTTGCATAGGCTTAATTTTCTTGTGCAAACAATACAAAATAGGTGCATTCCTTATAAGCTTGAGGAGAATTTGGAGAACCAAAACTGCAATTTGGAAAACAGGGTCCTTGTCCTCATGATTTCTACACCAAATCGCCATGATCTTGTCTTTCCAAAGGTACGTATTTATTCAACTTCATCCCGCACTCTCAATTCCTCCTCCATCGTATAATCATTTGTGACATAACCATTTGTAACTGACGAGGGGACTTGTTAGACCTTAATGCTAACATGAACAAACATCAACTTTCACTTGATTGTTAGGGTGGATGGGAGGATGATGAGACAATCGGTGAAGCTGCATGCAGAGAGGCCTTAGAGGAAGCCGGAGTGAAAGGATTACTTGGTGTAGGTCTCATTTTCCACTTTGAAACTGGAGGCACCAATTAGTTCAACTAATAAAATCTCTATTCAGTTAATGTTGCAGTTGTTGCATTAGACGATGTGTTGTTATGTACAGAATTAGTAACACTGAAAGCTGATTTTGAGCTTAATTATCATAGAAAAATCCATTAGGAGTATGGGAATTCAGGAGCAAGAGCAGGCAGAACAGTTGCAGCAAGGAAGGAGGTTGTAGAGGTTATATGTTTGCATTGGAGGTTACTGAAGAGCTTGATTCATGGCCGGAGCAAGCTAACTATAAGAGAAAATGGGTCAGTAATTTCCTCACGAAATAAATTTCCGCAATCCTTAATTTTGACACATTAATTTATGAGTGAATGAATTAATTTTACAGCTTTGCGTAGAGGAAGCATTCAAATTTTGCAGGTATGACTGGATGAGGGAAGCCCTCGGAATTTTTTTGATAGCCTTGAAGAATGAAAGAACACAAGCGATAAGACAAATGGTGGATGAATTTCCAGCAATCCCTGTCTCCGGCACCGCTGGAAAAGAATAACATCAACCGTTACCGCCGCCAGCAGCAGCTCCAAGAGTGTTGTACTAATTGTATTGTACAGGATTGGACTAGTTTGTTTTTTACTACAAGAAAAATGTAGCTGCAATAAAAATTTTAATGTGATTTCTAGTAAATCTCTTCCCCAAATTGTACGTGTCAAATTAGTTTGTTTGTTTTTTTTTTTAAAAGAGAAAAGGGGTTAGAATCGTGGAAGCAAGGAGTTCCCACTCCACTTTGGTCAGAAATCAACCTCTCGTTCCGTGTAACAAGGGGGGGTGGTCTGGTTTTCCCTTTGACTCTCTACACAACTTTTCACATATGAATATCTATTTTCGCCAATTACTTTACACCTCGGAAATGGAGAATCATGGGATTTTCAAAGGGTTCGAAACCTCTCTCTACACTTGGGTCTCTACATTTGTCTTGGTCACCAATTTAATTTAATAACTCTGGTTCTACCAAATCCTCAAGGATATTATTATACTTCAATTTCTGACTGATTTAATTACAAACATTAATTATTGACACTTAAGTCATAAAAATCATCATGTGCTCTCCAACAACTTCTCCACGCAAACCACATCTCTAACTCGGATTAGTACCATTTTTGCAGTCTTCTTTATCTAATATCAGTCAAATGCACCTAATATATAAATTGAATGCCTACTTATATATATGTACAAAATCAATTATTTAGCTTAATCTTTTAATAATGTTCACTTTGGGATAAAGGTCTCTTTTGCCAATTTCCATGCTCATTTAGGTTAACAACTATGACCGAAAGAGAAGATTTGGAGACCCACAAGTGGGCATGTCTTGTACTTGGCTTTTCACTCTTTCTTTGCTAGCAAGTAATTAGATGCTTTGAGTGATCTCATTTAAAAGTGAGCTTATTATTCCATTAGGAGTAAATATCACCCAAATGTTTTAGTTTAAACGAACTCATCAGCAAGGATCTTGAGTTTTAAAAATTTTAACTTGCATTAATTATTAAATAAATTTTGATCGCAACAAATTAATCCAACAAAAACATAAATTTAGTCAAGATGCATTTGCACAATTGGGAACTCAATTTTTAGTATATTTAATGCATATATTTACAATAAAAGAAAGAAATTAAAACTGTTTTAATAAAAATATATTTTTTTAAAAATAATTAAGCCACTTGTAATCTCAATAATTAGAAGAGAAGACATTAATAGTGTCGTGTTGTGTGCATGCATATGCATAATCTTCAAATCCAAATCCCGATAGCCGGTGCGCTCCACCTTCACATCAATTTTGGTGCCCTTTGCTATAAAAATATTACATCTTTCGGTAAAAGTCTTGGCAATTTTCCTACTACTTTGTTTGGGATTTCGAACCCAATTCTAATTGCCAAGTTGTACCCGCTAGTTTTCTAGGGTTTGTAAAAGGATATTGTTATAACCTCATCAAAGTCGTATGGCCAAGTTGGGATGTCGAGGTTTTCTATTCCAAAATAAATCAAATGAAGCTTGAGGTTTCAAAGATTCCATTGACCATTTTCCTACAAAATTATACTCATGTTTAGGTAGAATTTATCCTACATTTCTTGCCTCCTATGCATCATTAGAATTCATAATTAAGATAAATAGTATATGGGAATATCTTATGATATTTCACATGGGTTTTAGTTGAAGCATGAGAGAGGGGGTCAAAGGGATTAATCTATAAATTACATTAAGTAATATACATAGTACAATTAAAGATAGTGATGGAAATGCCATGCACAAAATGGGGTCCAATTAATGATCAAATCAAGCTGCATGCTAGCTAATTCTTGCTCTGAGTAAGTAGGTCTTCACTAGGGATAAAGCATGCTTAAGTGTGTGGCCTTTTCACATGCAACCCAACTTAATTGCCTTTCCTTTCCCTCATTTGAAGGCCCGATTCTAGTCGCTAATGTGCAACGATGAATGCTCCAAACTTCATCAAATAATAATAATATACGAAAAGTAATTTCCATTGAATTGAAAATATAAAAAAGGAAAAGCAATCTCTGTGCTTGAAAAGCTGAGGAAGGATTGTGGAACATATCATTATATTTTGGCTTAAATTGGATGCACATGGCTGAGATAATGATATCCTATTTGTTGTTTCCACGTAAAAGGCTAGTTCCATATTCATTAGTATGTATAGGGTAACATGACCTTTTATGTATTTGAAAATCAATAAGAGAATGGGAGAAGGGACATCAAAATATACACACACCATATAGATTTTGTACATTGTTCTAGCTATGGTAGAGGAACATATTGATATTATTTATTTGTAAAGATAAAGTTCGTTCGGTTAAAAGAAATTAATTGGTTGATATAATTGTATGGGGATGATGGGATTAGTAGTGGTAGTGACAATGGAAAGATCATGCGAATGATATTTGTGATCATTTATGTATAGAGCAATCATATGGTGCAAGTTATTAGTCTATTGCAAAGCCTTTTTGAGTTTGGATTAAGTTATTCAGAAGCATGCTTCTTCCTCATGATTCTAGTACTTGATTCAATTGATGAATCACTGGGATTAGATGCAAGAAAATTTAGGATGCATTTGTTATTTCATGTCATTTCTATATGCATATACCAATCAATTAATAATAAGTTTTTTTTTCTTTTTTGGTAATTTAAGAGCTCTCTCTCAACGTGGCATGTGAGTTTATAGTTTGTAGTATTAGATATGATAACTAGAATTCATATTCTAGTTAGGACGTTACATTGCAATGAAATGAAGTAGATGTTATTAAAGAAACAAGATTTTAAGAAAGCTAATAAAGGAGAACATGCCAATCATGGCTGCCATGTCGATTGCTGATGATCATGCCAATTATTATTACATACTATGCTTGGTAGTAGTAGTTGGTATTTATAATCATTAGTGCTCTCTCATTATAATGTAACACAACTACTCAAAACATTGTAAGCTCTTCAAATATCTTTCCTAATCTTTTTTGTTTGTTGACCGAACTAAGAATACAAAAGGAAATAATAGTAATAGTAAGTGGGAGAGAATTTAGTATGTAATTGCAAGGGTGTATGTAAAGAATAAGAAAGGAGTTGGATCCTGTATTTCAACTTACATACAATTAGAACTTGAGACTCAGAGAACAAACTAGTAGTTAGTAGTAAACTTAATTAATTAGTGATTCATAATGAAAGGGCAGGCATTCTAAAATCATGAGCTTATGAGGTTTAATACATGATTGATAGACTCAAAATCGTGGACCCACTCTCAGATTTTTAGCATGTGGTAAGATTTCCATAGCTAGGTCAGGTCTTCCATCATTGATTTGAATACGAAATTTGAGAATTAATTTTATCAAGGGCAACTAAGGAAAATTAAAGCTATAAAGGCCATGAATTCTCTTATTTAAAGAGCTGCAAACATGCAATGCCCCATAAACATAGAAGCCTAGCTAACTTTCATTAATTTCATTCTCTTCCTCTCTTCATAAAATCTGTGTCTTTTAAAATCCCCAAGAGAGAAGTAATAGACACTTAAACAAACGCATAGACAGCCAGAAGATCTTCTTTTACAGCTTTTCTTCTTCAGTCTTTTTTCTTGTCCTTATGGATTTCAGCAACTTAAAAACCAAATCTCCCGCATCATCATCAAAGACCAGAAGAAAGCAGCAGCAGCAGCAGCAGCAGCAACAACAGCCGCAACAAAATCAACAAAAAGAAGAAATAAGATTTCTAGGAGTAAGGAGGAGGCCATGGGGCAGATATGCAGCAGAAATAAGAGACCCAACAACGAAAGAGAGACATTGGCTTGGCACCTTCGACACAGCCGAGGAAGCTGCTTTGGCCTACGACCGCGCCGCTCGCTCCATGCGCGGCTCCAAGGCTCGCACAAACTTTGTCTACTCTGACATGCCCGCCGGTTCCTCCGTCACCTCCATTATTTCACCTGACGAATCACAACACGATATTTCGTCACTCTTTGTTGCTGCAGCTGATCCCCACAGTAAAACGGATGCCAACAACATTAACCAGCGGTTCTTCGGTCAAGAACCGTTCGATCCCTCTCAGTTTCCAAGCAGCGATGTAACGTTCAGCGACGGATGGGCTCAAGGGACTGAAACATACGGTTCTTACAAGCCAATCACATGCGTTATGGATGCTGCTGACCATTCTCAAGCTTATACGGATGACTGCGAGCTGCCACCTTTGCCGCCCGATGTTTCATCAAGTTCCTATCATTATAGCCAGGGAATAGCGAACTCTGATATGGGATTTGGAGACTGGAATGATCAAACAGGATTTCAACCTTTTCCAGGGGAAACAACCGACGGCGGCACGCTTGATTATTCATCTTTGAGCGGAGATTTTCCGGGGTTTGAATCGAACGAGTTTGTGCAGCAGCAACAGCAGCATGGCCAAATATTCGGGAAGATGCCATCGGTTTCAGATACTGTAACGGATGGGTTTGATTTCAGTTCATCATCAACTCATTTCTTTTAACCGTCCCTACAAAATTAATTATAATTATGCCTAAGTTAATAGCTCTGGTTCTTGTTTCGTTGTTGCATGCATTTTGATTTTATAGGGCTACGTGTTTTGTGTGTAATAATTTTGGCGGGATAACGTTTGTTTGATTGTCTTCGGACTTGGAAGTTAATGCGATTAGCTTTACTTCCAAGAGTACGTGTTTAATGGAAATTATGTATTTGGTTTTGGTCGTTTTGTGGAGTTTGTATAAATTTCTGTTGATTTTTTTCCTACTTCTATACCCTAATAATGTGGACTCCAGCTCTTCTCTTGTATGCCTACAACCTTTTTCTCTATTTTTAACCTTTTTTTAATACTAATATTTATTTATATCGAATTAATACTATTGCATGCGAGAATCTCTAGTCAAAACAACGTATTACTTTATTTATTAATCAAATTTTCATTAATAAAAAGAAATATATAGGCATGATCATAAAATAACAAACAATTAATGATCCATCGAACTTCAAAATGTGAGATAATCTTCATGTTACTGTAAGGATAGATTGACGAGAAAACATTTAAATCATCACATCACTAACTTACAGTCAGAAAGGACTTTTGGAAGTTGACATAACTGTTGAATCGGTAGAGCAAAAATGCAAAACATCTGGCTAACTGACAAGCATGCGTTACAGAAATTCAAATGTATTGGCATCAGAACATTGATTACAAGATTTCAACACATGTTTAAGAAACCCAAATGAACATATTAGTGGATAATCTCCAAGTCTTAGTTTTGGAGTAGTGTTAATAGACAAAAGACTTATCAACTAAATCAGATGGGGTTTTAAGATATACACAAAACTGGCCAGCTCCTGACTTTTAGACTCATGCATAAATATAGAGACTGAATTTACGTCACATGTAGTTTATTTTACGAATAACAGAAACTAAATAAGACGATGTAGCCGCGAGTAATTGATTTGTTCTCTCCCAAAAAATCCACGTCATTTTGATTCATCTCAAGCATTGTACAATTTTCTGTGGACTTGTTCTCAACAAATATTGACTTGGTCGCTGGAACCCCTTTGCAAATACTGCCAAGAAGTTTGGAAGATTGAAGAATGAAATTTTCAAACCAGTTATTTTTAGACAACAGCAAGCAATTAATGAGATTGTGTTTGTAATTGTGCTGGCTATATTTTTATGTGTATGATGTCGCTCTCATTAGTGCCGGACACGGCCATTTTGGAGACGAAAAAGCTAATCAAAGATTAAGATTGCGATAAGGACTAACGGTGTAGAACTGGTCTGGTCTTTGCTATGAAACTTCCAAGTTCGAAGACAACAGGACTGCGGACTTCAACCAAGTCTTGCTTTTGCTTTTACCATAATATTCTCTTACAAGGAAAGTGGAAAACACTGGATTAAATGAAAGAAATTCTTTCGAATTTATGACACTACAATTACTCTTCAAAGATGGTTTATCAAGAAAAGAACTAACAAATTTATGGACATATAAGGACTTGAATTCATTTGTCAAGGGAGTGGATTGAAGTCTTTGCTATGTGGAGGCATTTTGTAGACTTAATAATAAGTTAGCAGTACTTGGAATTTTGTGAAAAAATGGTGATTGCTGGTTAAAATAAACCTAATAATATACAAATACCTGTCGTTGAAAATTGGAAGATGGATGGAAAATGTCAGCATGAAGTCCCACTAGATACTTGCACGACACGTTCAAGAAGAGAACTGGTGACTTTGAAGATTTGACTCGCTGCAGTTGCATGCACCGCTCCATTTCCTTTTCCTTTTCCTCCAAGTGACTTAAATATTCTCAATCTCAACTTCTCTTTCATTTACCCAACAGTGCTTAGAATTTCCCTGAAAGGAAAAGAGGGCCAAGGAACAGAAACGAAGATTGCTTTCTACCTTTACTATCACTTCTCCCGGAGTCTCTCTTCCCTTAAAGCTTTGTCTGTTCAGGTAAGCAACTTCGATTTCTCTTTTTCCATTAGCTTATCTTCAGTAAATTACTTTTCCTGCGAATAATTTTTATTATTAATTAATGTGTGAAATTCTTAATCGCCAGTTGGGATAATTCAATATCAACTGAATTGAGTTCCTTATTTGCAAGATGTCTGAAAAGCTCAGAAAGAGGGTTCAATTAACTGTAATTATGCAATAGATAATTACATTTCCTGTTTCATTTTTGGAATGTCAGGTGGTATGCCAATAGATAATCTGGAAATCAGGCATGGAAAACTGTTGACCCAGTTGGGAATTTATAACTTACTGGGTATTTCAGATATTTGATGAGTTCAATGGACTTCAATATCGGAATTGAGGATGTAGGATTCGCAGTTTTGCAAGAATGCTGGAATAAAGTAGCACTTCAAGCGGTAGATCTTGCGAGCGAAACCAGAGATGTGGTTGTTGGAAAGGACAGCATCCAGGAGTTCTCCAGGACAATAAATGAGCTAAGTACACTCTTGCGCTCCTTGGATGCCAAGAAAGTTGAAGCTGCCATGGGTTTGGAATTTACAAAAGCTGCATTGGAGACCTTACATGATCAGATGAAGGAAGCGCGCAAGATAGTCAAAGATTATAATTCTAGAAGTCGCCTCCGTGTCTTACTTCAATCAAAGTCTATGCTGTCTCAAATGCAGCGTTTGGCCAGGGAGATTGCCACAACCATTTCCTCCTTTCAGCTTGTCAGTCTTGACATGGCGCTGAACTTAAAGACTTTGACGAACCAGATTGTCGACAGTCTAAGGTCAATGGAGTTCCACTCTGTAGCTGCAACTGAAACAATTGCTTCAGAGTTAGAGAATTCGCTATTGGAGAATAACAGAAACCGAGAGAATGCCGTAAAGCTCCTGTGGAAGATTGCAGAAGCTGTTGGTGTCAGTGCAAATGCATCGCTGGTACAAAGTGAGCTGGAACTCTTGAAGCAGGAGAAAGAAAAGATCGAAGCTGAGGAGAAGCAGGCAGAAGAACTTCAATTAAGTCAACTAATACAGTTATTGCATAGTACAGAACTTGTAACGAGGCCACAATATGAGGAAATTCCTATGTATCATCAGCATTATCCTGTTGAATCATTAATATGCCCGTTGTGCAATGAGCTGATGGCAGACCCTGTTGCAATCGTCTGCGGCCACAGCTTTGAGAGGAAAGCAATCCAAAATTACTTCAATAGAGGGGGAAAAAATTGCCCCACTTGCAAACAGGACCTCCCAACTCTAGATCTTATGCCAAATCTTAGCCTTCGAAGCTCTATTGAAGAATGGAAGCAAAGAGACATGGACTTAAAATTCCAAACTGCAGCTACCAAAATCTATTCCGATGACCAATCCAGACAAAACAGGGCCTTAGATGATATGCAAAAGCTTTTGGAAATTCCTCAGTATGCAGAAAAAACGGACAAGGAAAGACTCATTCCAAAGTTGGTGGACTTCTTAAAAGACGCGAGGCTAAACACCAAAGCCACCCTAAAATGCCTTTACTGCCTGGCTAAATACAGCGATGATCACAAGGTACGCGTGTTGATTATGGAAAAATGCCGTTTCCATTTTATTTTTCCTCGAGTATAATGTCGAGGTTGTTCTTTGTGAATCATAGGAAGCCATCGTGGAAGCAGGTGCTGTTCGTTGCATATTAAAGCAGATCTATAAAGGGGAAACGGAACCCGAGGCTGTCGCACTCTTGTCAGAGCTATCCAAGAGAGAAAACCTTGAAGAGAAAATTGGGGAAACTAAAGACTGCATTCCCGTTATGGTTACTTTGCTCCATAATGACAATCCTAATGTCTCTCAGAAAGCTCACGATGTGTTGCATAATCTTTCCAACAACACTCACTTTGCAGTCAAAATGGCGGAAGTTGGATACTTTCAACCATTTGTTGTTTGCTTTAATCAAGGTAAATAATGGACAATAATATGATATTTCCAACCCCTGTAATCTGTTGTCATTTTCTTAATGTCATCTTGCAGGATCCCAAGAAACCAGAGCTTTGATGGCTGCAGCCTTGATCAACATGCGACTCAATGAAAATGGCATTAAAACCTTGAAAGAAAGACAATTTATGCACAATATAATTCAGATGCTCTCTTCAAATTCCCCAGCATGCAAATCAGCTTGCCTCAAATGCATCAAGAAGCTCATAGCATACCCGAAGATGGTAAAGCGACTTCTGTCGGACCTAGCAACCATACCACTTCTGCTTGGTCTCATATCATTTGTCAGGTCTGATCTGCAGTTAAAACAAGAAGCTGCCGAGGTTCTTGCTCTGATCGTTGGAGCCTGTCAGCATCCTGAATTCCAGTTGTATCAGGGCTTGCAGGAACTTCAATCAGAGCACAATGTCAGTCACTTTTTGCTGCTCGTTGCCAATTCTGAACATCAAATTAAGATTCAGGTTTTACACTTACTGGTTGAGCTTAGTTATAAATCCATGAAAGCTCGGAATCTAATCCAATCCAACTTTGATGCAATCATTCAACTCTTCTCCTCCTTAGACAATGAACACCCAGTACTGAGAAGATGGGTAATGAAGCTCATACATTGCATTTCTGAAGGGAATCCGGATGGAGTTCCTCTCCCACCATCTCCTGGCAAGGAAACCACCATCAACAACCTAGCAGCTATTTTCACATATTCTCCGAACATAGAAGAAAGGTCCATCGCAGCTGGAATCATCAGCCAGCTTCCCAAACACGACAATGTTGTTGATGAAGTACTCCGTAAATCACAATTATTAAAAGCCATTCATGAGGTGATTTGTAGCATGGACGGGGAAAATGACGGGATCAGGACACGTGCCTGCCAAGGCACCTCTCTCCTCGAGAATGCATTAGCAGCACTTCTGCGCTTCACAGATTCTACCAAGCCTGAACTTCAGAGGCAAGTGGGAAAGCTTGAATTGTATCCGTCACTAATTAGAGTACTCTCCACTGGTAGTTCAATTGCCAAGGAGCGAACTGCAATTGCACTTGCACAGCTATCTCAATCTACTTGCCAGTCAGTTTCAAACGCAACCATCATGGGAAACCAAACAAGGAGCTCAATGCCAATGCTTCAGGTGATGAAACTCTTACCCAACATGCCTTGGTGCTGCTCAGCACATCCAGAAAACCAGAGTTTGTGTTCTGTTCACGGTACTGCTTGTTCACCGAGAGAAACATTCTGCCTTGTCAAGGCAGATGCGGTGAAGCCACTAGTGCAAACTTTGAGTGATCTGGAATCTGGGGCAGCCGAGGCTGCACTTACAGCACTTGAAACATTGCTAACGGACCACAGCACGCTTTCTCGTGCCACAGATGTTATTGTAGACAACCAAGGTGTGATGGCCATTCTGCAGGTCCTGGAGAAAGGTTCACTGCCTGCAAAAACCAAAGCCCTCGACTTATTACAGAAGATCCTAAAGAATACACGGATCGGTGATTCATTATCTCAAAGGTCCGAGAGTATTCTCATCCAGCTTCTCGATGATGATGCACTCAAAAAGAAAGTAGCGCTTGTCCTTATGCAGATGGACGTCATCCCAGATCAGTCTTCATACTTCTAAATTGGAATCGTTTGTGTAAATAGGATACTAGAGCGAGAACTTCCAGTCTTCAAGGTTACCGCAACTAACCTAGTGGAGTCCCACAAAGAGTCCAGGGAATTCTCTCAATGATGCAAATCTTCAACAAATTTTGATCATTACGGAGAAGCAATCAGAAGAACTTTTCTTTCCACATCAACTAGTTGCGTTTCCGAAAATGCAAAATATACTATTCTGCTAACATTAAATTCTGAAGTTAGTTCATAGCTTCAACTAACCACTCAGAAATGGCAGCTTCCAATTTTTTAGCCGCGTGGACGTAGTGAATTGAGACAGTAGCAGTGTCATATAGATTTCATTTCATTTGTTTTACTTCTGTTCCTTTCATCTTGTACAAAGTTAGCATTCTAATTAATTTTACCATGCAGCCAATTCATTTTTTTTTAATAAATTTCTAAATATTATCCAGTAATTCATTTTGTACTGTTAACAAATTCAGTAAACTCAGTAACTCTTTTGCAATATCTAGCCTATTTCAATCCCACATAATAATAATAATAATTATTATTAAATATTTTAAAATTTTACTCCAAAAATATACATAGTTTCAAAGATAACTTATGCAGCTGGCTTAAATCAGAAATCTAATACTTACTTGATTGAATAAAAAATGCAATCCAAAATCGCTCTCCATTGTTAAAATCAAGTTATCTATGCAAAGTTGCAGAGGAGTAATAATGCTGCACTTACATGCAAATTTTTTTTTTTCCTTTTTTTAACCTTATTTAGTCACTATTTTTTATTATTTAATGCAAAGCCACATGCTTTTAAATTCTTCAGAAATTTTTTTTAAAAAAAATTAAAATAAAACGACTGGTAGACTGCATAATTTACCTTGCAAAGATCAGCCGATATTACACAGAATGATTCAAAGCTCTCTCTACGTTTCTCATCAACAGTTTCTCTCTATATTTGTGTTGACCAATTTTCAAATATATTCTCCTACAAAAACTCCATGGATGCCAAGTATTGCTTCAGGTTACCGTGCTCCTATGTTATCCATCCACACTGCCCCTCCCCTATCTCTTTATAAGCGAATTCCCTGGAACTGGCAACCCACCTCTACATTCAAACAAAAAGAAAATCTTTATCTTTAAATAATCTGGAAAAAAAAAATAATGGCTTCCAGGGCAACCGTAAGTGCTCGAAAACACGTTAAACACCAGCCGTAGCAGATATGTCTCGTGAAAGTATAATATTGAAATTGCAGGTTTATTGGAGATCAATACTGAATCCATTGGGTGAAAACCCATCATTTGCAACATCAACCACGCCCGAAAATCTCTTCACGCAAACTACGGATTCTGCTCATGCAAATCAATCCTACTCCAAGTAAGTGAATAAAGAATACCAGAAAAGAGCCTTGCAATTATTTTGACAAGATTCAAATCTGACACCCACATTTTAATTTTTCAATGATTCCAGGTTTTCAGCAACTGGAGAATTGGCGCCTGGGTACATGGTGCTGGGAATGATGGCGGTGGCAGTGACTATAGAAACACACACACGCCCAAACAGCAACTGGCGCACTGCCCAAATGTAAGCGTTGGTAAGAAGTAGAGGAGATCAATTTCCGAGGTCGAAGAACCCGACCACGCCGTGACTTCTGCTGACAAGTTTGTGAACAAATCTTTCCTGAGAAAGGTGGCTCACGTCCAGAATCACAACCGTGCTCTACCTAATTCAATCCGCTCTGACCCTTTTACCGGGTTTGTAATTTTGATCTGCTCTGTTCTGTTGCTCACTGATAACAAAATGTTTTAGTATCAGTGGTTTGAAACTTTTAATGGAGGTTGATATATTGTTGGGAAATCAATCGCAATAGCAGACCACGGAATGCAGAGACAGTGAAGACGGCAGGAGTTAAATGCAGGTCCCCGGTGAAAGAAACAAAATGCAAAAGATAGCTGTTTGTCTGAATGGTTTCGTAGTTTTATTTACCAAGAGGATGGTGTCAAATTTGAAATAGAATTGCTGGAATTTGCTGTTACCCTTTTCATCTGTAAATATCCTTCTTATTACAGTGTTTATTTCTCTAATCATGATAAAATAGACACCAATTTAAGGCTAAATTAGCTGAGATGTTCTTGAATTACAGTAGCCAAAAACCATAATGCCAAATAAGTCAATGTGCACGCAAACAGAACACGAATTAATTCCTGATGCCGGCTATTTTATCACAAAAGGAAAGAACCTTTAATCTATTGGCAATCGCTGGATGCATCTTCAGGTAACCATGAACATGATTTTCGTAGTCCTACCTTAATAATCAACATCGCTAATGTTTGTTACCATACCAAGTATATGGGTTTTTAACCGTTCTTTATAAGAAATTAAAAAAAGACTACATTTTCTGTTATCATATAACACAATTACCAAATATATGTTTCCATTATTTCTGTCAGAAAACAACTGCAAAATGATACTAAACAGGCATGAAAAACTAGTACTGCCAACTTTCCACCACCCCCACTGGAAATTTGAAAGAGGACATTGACTGGTAAATTCACCGAGAGAGCCCCAAGAGGATAGATAGATTTCAGCTGAAATTTGAAGCAATGATAACATGATAAACTAGCAATACTGTTCTTTGATAAACATTATTTTGCTTCTCATGTTTCATTTGAAAGGTATCTAAATGAAAAGAAATAAATAAATATCAACTCACTATCAATTACCAATTTTCAGCTTTACATGATGATGACTAAAATGCAAGCGAAGATAAAGCTCAAAAAAAGGAAGGCAATCACTCCTCGTCACTCTTTCAGAAGCACAAGAGAACACTCAGAACTCAGCTCAACTTCCCATTTTTCGTTTATAATCATTTCTTAGACTTAAAAATTATTTCTGACTCTAAATGATAGGAAACAAATTATTTCAGATGCATCTATACAGAAGCAAGTTCTTAACCTAGCGAGAAGATGATAAACTTGTACAGGTAGGCAAGCACAAGGGCAGAAGTTGTTACAAGTATCCATTCTGATGATGGTTACAGAAAACATAATATAATGATGAATGTTAAACATTATGCATGAAACATTTGCACCAACATCTGATCAGAAATTCAGCTTCTATACGGATTAATAGGTAGAAAGGGAACCAAGACTCTCCACTAGTTTGAGCTCTTATCTAAGCACACACAGGCTTGTAATTGGCAGCTAATGACAGCTAATGAAAGAGAAAATAACAAAGGATAGATCTGACCTCATATGAATTTAAAATGTACATTTGTCAAAATATCAATTAAAGCTCAATTAAGCTCATGACAAAACACAGGAACCACGTTCATAGAACGGGGTACATTGCCATGTCCAACAACTGCACTATAATAACATTTCATTCAGTAATTCCAAGAACATTTTAAGTTGGACATATGGAATACATAGTCCAAGTGCCCTCTGATCCATGTTCATGAAAACAAAATTCAACCAAGATCTACCGTTATATCACTGTTCAAGCCTCACACAGATGTTCACATACTTGGTTACATAGAAGCCAACCCACCCATTCCACCAAAGCTAGCACATTGCAATGTATAAAATCAAGAAGGCACAGGAAGAATAATGCTAACATCTTACATAATATAGCAACAAGTTACTAAAAATTTGGGAAATAAAAAAGTTCATGCTTTGAGATAATATCAGCATTTCAAGTGAATTCTACTAAGCATAAAAAAGGAGAGGTCAATAATACATCCTCAATTACTATGATCAAGAAGCCTTCCTATTTAATAAACAAGCAGGAAGGCAGAAGCTATACTGCAGTGCAACATATAAAAAAAGACCTTACATTGCCACCCCCAGAAAAGCAGAATTAAGAGTCATACTCTAGATAATCATTCCTCCACTGCAGCAAGCAAAGACCATTCAGGTTCTAAAACAGCATTATAAAACCAAAAGAGTTTAAGCAACCCTATTTGACAGCGTCCTTAAAAATCACCATATTCTTCAATGAGTAAAAACAGTGTCATTGCGTCTAGGAGGTCTGTCAGGGATTGATCCTGGCTTGAATTTTGAAGCCTCGTGTTTTGCCAGTTCTGGAGGCACAGGACTGTTACTCTGGATAAGCATCTGCTTGAGATCATAAAATACATCAGTATCTTGAAGGGTCAAGAATGTAGTAGCCACACCAGTCTTCCCAGCACGGCCTGTTCGTCCAATACGATGAGTGTACATTTCGATATTTCCAGGCATATCATAATTGATAACATGGGCAACATCAGGTATATCAATCCCACGCCCTGCAACATCAGTCGCAACAAGAACATTGTATCTCTTGGTCCTAAAACCTTCAAGACTAATTTCTCTCTGCTCCTGAGACTTCCCACCATGCAAAGTAGTGACACGATAGCCTGCCTTATCCAGATTTTTGGCAACCATGTCTGCATTCTTCTTGGTGTTCACAAAGACAATAGCAGTTTTATCTCCAAGATCATCAAGCAATCTCTGCAACCGGGAAAACTTCTCTGATTCTTTCATCATCATTACATGTTGAGATATCAGATCAGTAGCCTTGCCAGCAGTGCCGATTGTTACCACCACAGGATTTCTCAAGTACTTCCTAGCAAGCCGCTCCACAGCAGGAGGCATAGTAGCACTGAACATGTAAGTAGTTCTATAAATCTTCTTCTCATCAAGCTCCTCATCTTCATTCTCCGGCTTCAAATTACTAGAAGGCATTGCATCCAGCACACCTACAACCTGGGGCTCAAAACCCATATCAATCATCCTATCAGCCTCATCAAGAACAACATAATTACACTGATTCAAAACTGCATACCGCCTCTCCAGACAATCAATCAAACGACCCGGTGTGGCAATTACCACTTCACACCCTTGCCTAATCTTAAATCCTTGTTCCTCAATAGACTGCCCACCAACAATAGAAACTACTTTAATACCCAAATAATGTGCAAACTTAACAGTCTCATCCTCAATTTGTTGCGCAAGTTCACGAGTAGGCGCCATTACAACAGCATAAGGCCCCTCAGCTTCATTCTCTTCACTGATAGGCGGTAATCTAGAAATATAAGTTAACATAGGCAATACAAAAGCAGCAGTCTTACCAGAACCGGTCTCGGCAATACCAATAACATCTCTCTGCTGTAAACCAAGTGGAATTGCAGCCATTTGAATCGGTGATGGGCTCTTATATCCAGCTCTCTCCACTGCTTTTAACAATTCAGAAGTCAATTTACTCTCAGTCCAGTTCCTCATTGGCCGTGGAATCTTCGACCCTTTATAAGAAATGTTAAAATCTTCTCTGAAAATCCTCCAATCTCTCTCAGTCATTTCTTCAAGCTTCTTCTCTGACCAATGACGATCAACTCTCATATCAAAAGCATCATATAAATCAGCAGCTTTCTCTTTAAGTCTTTGCGCGGCCGCCTCCTCCGGCTTCTCCTCGACCCCTTCTTTTTTCCGGATCTCATCTCGCATCTCCTTCTCGTTCTTAGCAGCCAACTTTTTCTGCTCTCTTCGATCCATTCCAGCTCGAAATCCTCGCCCAAAAAGAAGCTGAGCCTCGTGTGGGTTTTGATACAAAGCATTCATGTCACGGGAAGTATCCTCAGTATTTTCCCAATCAAACGAAAACCTAAACTTCTCGCTTGGCTTTATAACTCTTTTCTTAGGTTTTTTAGATCCCAAATACTGCTCCTTAATCAACTCAAGTTCCCTGTCCCGCTCACGCTCCGCCAACTTCTCTAACCGAGCACGCTCCCTGGCCTTGGCTTCCTCCTCGCGCTCACGCTCTCGCTCGCGACGATGGCGATCGCGCTCACGGTCGCGGGAGTCAGCGGAGGAAGGTTTGTGTTGGTTTTGTGTCTGAGAAAGAAGTTGTTCCTGGCGGCGCTTTTGCTGAGCGATTTCTTCTTGGCGGCGTTCGAGTGCTAATTGCTCGCGTTGAGCTTTGGTCAAGAAGACAGGCTTGTCCTTCGTACTCATATTTTCTAGGGTTTCGGAAAGAGATTTCGCTTGGTGAATTGCAGGAGGGGAAAATGAATATCCGAACCACCTTCGCTTGCGTTGGCTTCTACTGACGGATTTGATTAGTACCAACGTTTCCAGAATCCGCTGCGTTTCAACCCTCCTTCTAATGCTACCTTTTTTTTTTATATATAATTTAAATATTTCTTTTTTTTAAAAAAAAAGGTCATAAATGAAAACCGAACAAATTAATCAGATGGGCATGGGCTCATTTCCTGGACCTCCGGATTAGAGTTCTTTAAGAAAGTAGCCCAGTTTGGTTTTGGACAGAATGCCCATTTTTGCCTTTGCTACCGACACGGCTGCTAAATCAATGTCTCTTCTTACACACAAACTTTAGGATTCTTGGACGTAGGAATTGCTGCGGTTGCTGTGACGGTTATCACGACATGAATGGTTGGACTTATAATGCTTTTTATATGGAAGACAAGTATATATGGTGGATTTCTCTTTTCTTTGTTGTCTTCTTTGTCACAGGAGGTGTCTATTTTTCATCCTTCCTGTACAAATTTACACAAGGTGGTTATCTTTCACTCTTTCTTTCACTTTGTCCTTAAGATAATTATGGGCATATGGCATTATGTTCACAGACAAAGATATGTTTATGAGCTCAACAAGGTTTCCAGTGATTATATTAGAGATTTGGTTTCATAGCCGAATGTAAATCGGGTAGACTTCTTTATTCTGAGCCTGTTCAGGGAATTCTCTTACATTGCAAACGTACCGTCAATTCATTCAGTTCAAGTTTTTGTTTCAATCAAGTGAATTCCAATCAGCATAGTGACATTGGAAAAATGTTTCTTGTTTCGACAAGTTAAACCGAGAGAGTGCAGGATGCTCTGCTGTGTTGTTAGAAACGGCTACAAGGATAAAATTGAGGAACTGAAGAATTTGAGCGCCAGTTGGTCGAACACTTGAAAGAATTTGTCAGCCATGAACATTTTACAGATGGTATGACGATGTTATTGGGGTTTTGTCACTCATTACTTGCACTATTGTGCTTGCTCCTTTGATTAAATTCGTCATGATTGTGCTTTGGTGCAATGATAATGGTGATAGTGAGTTTCTCTTTTTTCTTCTTTCTTTTTTTGATCTAATTACATACTTTAATGAGTTCTTGACGTTTAGAGTCTTAAAAAGAACAGAAATTAGGCGATGAGACGTGTTAAACACCCAACTTGAAGCACCAAGAGAGAGGTAATACTAGATTTCTTCAAGTTGCTGGAACCAGTTCTCCAGAAAGAAGTTAAAAAGTGGGACATTTGCAATATATTCATTAATATGCCGGTATGCAAAGGTGGGATAAATTCCAAATGTTCAACCATAGAACCAGGAGCTGTCAAATTATAGACTTGATCCATTAAGCGTCGAAACAAAACGAGCTCAAAATAGTAAACACCGACAGAAGAAGAATCAAACTGCCAAAATTGCATTATTTCTTGCCACAATCTTTGGAACTTTCATAATCATTGGAGATGGAATTCTCGCTCCAAGCATTTCAGTTGTATCAGCTGTGAGTGGGATTAAGTCATTAGGCACTGGTATTCTAATTTACTCTTTTGCTATGATATAAATTTCATTGAAAAGCGTTAAGTTTGTATATTTTTGACAATTAATTAGGATGCATGAATGGTATACCGCTTGATTGGACTGTACGGAAGTACGCATGCTCCTAGTTTGGCAAATCTGCTCAAGGATGACATTTGAATAGCATTTGATAAATTCGTGGTTCAAAGATTTGGGACAGATAAAGAGGGTGATTCTTTTGCTCCAATAATATTCATATGGTTTGTTTTTATAAGTGGGATTGGTCTTTACGACTTGGTCACATATGATGTTACTGAATTGCGTGCTTTGAATCCACATGGAAAGCAGGGATGGATTTCTCTTGGTGGGCTTGTTCCCTGCATAACAGGCTTTGATCGCTGCTTTTACTTCTTCTTCTTCTTCTTCTTCTTCTTCTACCTTTTAATATATTTTACTTCCATAATTAATTTTCCGTGAGATATTTATTGGTACCGAAGCCATGTTTGCTGATCTTGTCACTAAGGAATGTTGATTAGTTTCTCTGGAATTATGTTCCTTGGATTGCCGGTGGCTTATAGGGGACAAGCATCATACCTGGTCAAACAACCAGAAAATGTGGAAAATACTTTATATGACTCCAATCCAGTAAGTTTTCGAGTTAGTTTGTCAGCAGAGAAGAGGTGTAATTCATAATCAAAATATAAATATTTAGGGAAGTGACAAGTTGTGATCATATTATATGATGTTTGTTGTGAATGTCTATTGTACTGGCCAACATTCCTGGTGGCCAAGCAATGATATCTGGAGCTCTTTCGATCATCGCTCAATGTCTGAGTGTAGGTTGTTTCCCTGGGGTTATAGTTGTTCATACTTCAGCTAAACATAAGGGACAACTACCTTTTTATGATTTGTTGTGTTACTATCACTGTCACCTTCAAGACCATTGAACATATCGACAACCCTTAAGGTAAGCTCAAATACTTACCTTTCTTAGTATCCAGAGAATATTAAAAGATTAATATTCATAAGGGTTTTTGCAGTCATAGGGACGATCTATTTTTCATCAGTCCTCCAAAAATTTGCACTAGGCGGCTATCTTCCACTTGCATTTTCATTATTCCTGATGATTGTTATGAGAACATGGCTCGCAAACGAAGATATATTCAAGAGCTTAATGACAAAATTCCAGCTGATTATGTGATAGAATTGGTTGCAAACTCAAGCATAAATCGAATTCCAGGAATGGAAATTTTATACTCAGGACTTATCCAGGAATTCTCCGATTTTCCCTGATTTTGCGTGCGATCAATTCCCTGGGTTCTAGTTTTTGTCTCAATCAAGTCCTTACCACTCAGCGAAGTGATATCAAAGGAACGCTTCCAGTTTCGAAGAGTTGAGCCGAGGGACTTGAGCATGTATCGCTATGTTGTCAGATACGGATACAAAGATCAAACTGAAGAACATGAAGAGTTCCAGAGTCAGTTTTGCTAAGCCCAATTCATGGATATTGAAGAAGATTCTGGTCACTTGTGCCCACAGTTTTCTGAGGAGAAATGTCCTGTATTTAAGTCACGGGGGCATCATGTTAGAGAAGGGGTATCTGTTAATTAGGTTGTACCAACATCACCTTGCTGAATTGCGCAAATTCTCAGGATATTACCCGATATCCGGTAGCATAAAAAGAATTTAACTTCTCTTACTAAACACCAATTAATTTAGAGCTGAGATCATCACTGAAACCAATAGTGTTTGTATTACTCACCCATAGAATTTGTCTTCATTAATTACTACGTGAAATTCCATAAACAAGCTTCAATGCTTCGATATTTTTCTCCAATGGTTTCCCCTTTTCAGACAGCAAACAAAAAGCCACACAATCTGCTGAGACAGCAAACAAAGAAGTACTAAGACCTATGCAGTAATTTGATGTCATATTTTTAATTTAAGCGGACGAAATTTTCCTCATGATCAAGGTAAACCCATTCAAATACACAAACAAAGAAACAATTAGAAATGACAAGCATATGTTTGCCAACTTCTGATGAATATCCCCGGTGGATCGTGGAGGCAGATAGGCACAAAAGGTTAAATAATCACGAAAAGGAGGCCAAATTTGTCTCTTCATTCGGATCTCTCCTTGGCATTATCTACTTCACCTCTTTTGCTTTGTCTTAAACTCTTTTGTTCAGATTAGTTTACAGTCTCAATTAATTCTTTACGTCGAGACATAAGCGCACGCTGCTTCTCCGATTCTCAATCCACGTGGACAGAGCTACGTAATTGCATCCTGGTCAACTACTCATAGTTTATAAGCGATTTGGACAAGAATTATCTACTGTAATTATAATGACTCCAAAGGGGTGTTTCCACAGAGTGATGATCACTGTTTCGCCCCGCATATGGGACAAATAGAAACCAACTTAAATGTGTATTTTTAATCACGGTTTTAATATTAACAAGTAATACATGATAGAATGATGTTGTTATCAAAGAATTCTAAATAAATTTAATAAAAGAAATGGATGGACCATAGTCCTTGGTTGACGTTGGCATAGAATTTGTTCTTTCCTTTGTCAGCTACCAACACTTCCATCCTGTCTAGTAGCATATATTGTGAGCTTTCCCTCAATCCAATATTGGAAAGAGAAATCAAAGTAGCGTCACTTATTCTAAACATGTCAAACTTTGTTCAGGATTTTGAGGAAGAGGAACAATTCCAAAGCACAGTTGTGTCTCAAGTTTCCAATGGAAGTCCTCCTCAATCTCATGCTGAAAATGTTGGTGATCATGCCTCAACTCCTCCTGCCACAACGTCCAAAAAGAAGAGAAATCTTCCAGGGCATCCAGGCAAGCATGCATGCTTCATTTTGTTGAGAACGTAATCATGAAACCAAAGTTTTGTCAGTCAAACTCTATAGGAAATGCCTATTAGGTCCCATAGAATGATTATTTGTTAATAACAAGATTTCGAGTTTTGCTCGTCTTAAGGTTATCTTAGTACGAGGAAGGAGCTGCTGCTATCCCTTTATTTCTGTTTTAGTTTTAATTTAAACAATAACAGTTTTTCTTAATAAATCTAGGTGTAAACTATTCTATTTTTATACGCTTCCGCTTCATCAAAAAGTTGGGTTACGGTCATAAATTTCTATACTAAAAACCAAAATTTCCAACTAATTATACTTCTTGTGGGATCCTTCCACAGACCCAGAAGCAGAAGTTGTGGCATTATCTCCAAGGACACTTATGGCAACAAATAGGTATATTTGCGAGGTTTGTCACAAAGGATTCCAGAGAGATCAAAATCTTCAGCTCCACAGAAGAGGACATAACTTGCCCTGGAAGCTAAAGCAAAGGTCAACCACACAGGTTAAGAAAAGAGTTTTTGTCTGCCCTGAACCAGCTTGTGTGCATCATCACCCAAGCCGAGCTCTGGGTGACTTAACTGGCATCAAGAAGCACTTCTGCAGGAAGCATGGCGAAAAGAAATGGAAGTGTGACAAGTGCTCCAAACGGTATGCTGTTCAATCTGACTGGAAAGCTCACACAAAAATTTGTGGAACTCGAGAATATCGTTGTGATTGTGGCACAATTTTCTCAAGGTAGAACTTTGCGATTCTGTTCTCTTTCTTTAAATTTCCGGCTATTGGCTGAGAATTGAATTGTTTTGATCAATGTTTTGCCCAGGAAGGACAGCTTTGTCACACATAGAGCATTCTGTGATGCATTAACAGAGGAAAATTACAAGGTAAATCAGAATCTTGCTGCCTCAGGAGGGATTTTACAGAACCGAACGCAAGAGTTGTTCACTTCATCAATGCCCAGCTCTGATTCTGGGATGAATCTGTCAATATCTAATGATAAGATGGAAAATTCACTGAGAACATTATCGTTGAGCTCAACTGGAGTCATGTTATCGAGCAATCCAGATCCAATTCTAAATCCAAGAATACAGCGAACTTGCCTTAGCTCGTCAGGTGGATCAAATGCCTCTGCCATGGCAATTGGCTCCACCTACACATCAGCAACAGCGCTGTTACAGAAAGCCGCAGAAATGGGAGCTAAGATCAGTGATAATACGATCACCCCAATACTCCTCAAAGGATTTACTGGCTTTTCCAGTAGCTGCATGACTTCATCGGGGTTCGTACAGGAGGGTTCGACAACAATGGTTGTTGGCAATTATGGACCGATTGGTGCAGGCAGCAATGGTATGGTTGTTGAAGATCGTGGCAGATTTGACAAAAACCTGGAGCAAGGGGATCCAAGACAAGGTTACGTTTCTCAAACTGCGTTGTTTGAGTCTACTCATTTTTTGCAGTCAGAAAATGGAAATGCTGCCACAGCCTTACGAGGAGAAGTTTACATTGGGGGGGCTGAAAAAATGACTGTTGATTTCTTAGGGGTTGAACCAATTGAGCATTCTAATATTGGGAAGAAAAGAAGATACGACGGAAGCATGACGGGATTGGGGTATTCAAATGGACCGCAAAGCCTCCACAATTTGCATTCTCAGTAGTAGAAATTAAAAATTAGCTAGCTCTAGTTGCTACAATTTCTTACAATAAAGGTACATTGCTTTGGCAAGGCTATAGAGAATATAGAGGCAGCCAACTCATATTAATTACCAAAAATGAAGTAATTGCTTGAAATCAAACCATGGTCATTTCTGATAGTGAAAACAAATTTACAATCAAATCAAAAGAACTAAAGAGGAAAACATCTATACAAATGGAATGCTAAAATTGACAGTTTGAAAGTTAACTACAGATTGTCTATAACAATGAGCTCAAACCTTCTCCAAAGCAAAGAAACCGGGAAATCTTTGAAGGAAAAAGGAAAAAGGCTACCATCAATAATTTTAATTAGTCCTTGGTATTAGAGGCTTTTGGGTTTTTCTGCAGACTGCAAGCAAGCAAGCAATTAAGACGTCTATCAACACCCACGAAATCCCTAGAAAAATGAATGCGAATAAGCACAAGGCTAAACCCCAAGTTTCTATAAAAGCTGTTATGTACATGCTTCTGTGGATATCTAAACCAAACCACAGAATTCCTTTCTCTTAGAGGTACATAGAGCACTAAACTATGTTTCAGATGGTTCAGTGAATTTCCTGTTCAGCAAAATGTCAGTATCAGCTCTAATCAGCCAGGTTCTCAAGAGTTCATCTGGGCTATAAGGTCAGAATACTACCCTTCCCTGCCACATGTTTGAGTCCCAAACCAACTTCAGAGAATCCCATCAGTTTTCTGTCTCTCCGTTAAACAATGTTCCCTTCCAAATTCAGCAGCCAACATGGTATATCAGGCACATTCTCCCAGTCAGTCTTGGGATCCCAATCTGTGTGCCTTGGCTCAGTCCTGCACGGCTCCAACCCACCAACACTGCTAAGCTGGCTCTGTTTTTCTTCAAAATCAGCAATAGCTTGCTGCTTTCCCATCTCTATGTCAACGCTTCTTTTGGCGCTTCTGGGCTCGTAGGATGGGCAAATGACATTGGAGTGGCAAAGATGGAAGATGAATCTACCCTGACCTTTGCCCTGAAGTTATTCTTAGAAATGGGTATCTTTGAAAAGAAAATTTCCACAATATTTCAGGCACATCCTCGATTATAAGGATTCATCTTTCTGTGGTAGCGGTATCGGAAATTCTCATAAGTTGTCTGCGAAAACAGTAAGTAGCTTATAAATAAAGGAGAAAAACCATGGGTATAATGAAGAGAAATAAAGTGAAGATATGAACCTGATTGATCAAAACTAAATAAAAATGAAATGCCGCGAGACCTCCAACAAACCAAACAATTACGAATGTATATAAAATCAGAATTCCTGAAACAGGGGACTTCACAAAAGCCTTCCAAAGATCACAATGGCGCTTACGCATTATCTTACTGATGTTGACCCGGCATAAGGCAAAAACATATAGGCAAAGCATGATTGTTGAGGACACAAACATGAAAAAGAACCTGTAATTTCTCTATCAACAGAACACTTAAACAAGTTAGGACGTCCTATAAAAGCAACCAGCAAAGAATATTGAAAGGATTCAAATTGTCACAGTCATATTGCTTTGCCAGACAGTAAATGAGCAGGATGAAATCTATAAATTACAAAACTACTGCTGAATACCAGCACAGTAAACAATTTTTCATTCTTTCAAGTAAATATTTATAGAATGTTTTCCAATCAAAGGTAAGAAATCATCCATCATGATCATCATTGTCAATCTCTCAACCCTGAACACATAAACTTTAATCCTGCAAAGTTGATCCAGAAATCAGAAATTACAGACGTTCTGGAGGGAGGTTTTTTGAAATTACCAAAGCACCAATGCAAACTGGCAATATGTAATAAGGAATCTATCTCGGTATTATGCAAATTCATAATACTCGAACTCTTAATTAGGAGAATAATGACAGAAAGAAGGTAAAATGAAAGACCTCAAGGCAAATGGCAACGTCAGAACGATTTTCTCTTTATAAAACTGCACATCATTCCTTGTATGGATGCATGCAAGTTCCATTATATTACAATTTCCGAGATAATCCCAAGCACAGACTGATGGGTTCTGAGCTAGACGGCATGCACTATGGTCCATGGTACAGTTTGATATATATGCTGGGACAATTATGGGCAACTCACCGCATGACAAGTCATAAAATGTTCAATACATTCAGCAAAGTGATTTAGGTGGCTAGAGAATATCAAATAAGATACCTCATTGTACAATATTTGCTTCAAATTGTGCCCATACCATCCTTATCCACCTCATTCGGTCCACAATTATGCAGAAACAAAGTTTTAATCAAAGAAAAGTTACGATGCAGTGAAATAAGTGAAAGGGAATGAAAGCCAACTCGGGAAATGCACTTGATAATGATTTCACGGTCATTTTGGAAAGCTTTTGAAATTTACTTTTCAGGAAAAAAGGAAAGGGCACTGATAACAAAGAAGCATATTTTAACAGGAATGTACCTTCCCAATACACTGCTCCACCCATGGGCAATGATGATCAAAACGCTCAACGCAGTTATTGCATAAAGAGCAATGAGAGCATCGAGGCGGACGATACAGCATGCATGTTCGGCAGTATTTTACATTGACTACCATTCCATTAACAACGACATCTCCTGGTGGAGGTAAACTTGGACCACCACCCCCATTCTCACTCAGCCAATCTGTTGAAAGAGTTGAGCAATCTTCTTCTAGTTCGGGAGGAAGTGAATTACGAGGAATAATGCTAGGATCACTTCCAGATGTTAGCAAGAGAAGGAAAATAACCTGTAGTAGTTCACAACCCATCAACCCAGAAGTCAGTTTCAAGGACACCTCTAGCAGCAGTTTTTCATAATATTGCAACTTAGAGGTATGTTTAGAAAACAATACTTAGAAATACCCGTTTTCAAACAAACAAATAAGTAAAAAGAATTTGCCTCTTTCTTAAAGCCATGTTAAAAACAGAAAGAACTCACATAAACAGTGAAGACAACGCAAACAATTATAATAAGATTGCCTATATGGTGCTGGAATTCGTCAATGAGGCTTTGAGAAACAAAAGCACAAAACAGGATAACTGGCGTCACAATTAGGAACAATGCAAGAAAAATTGACCTCACATCTGGACCAAATATAAGTCTACCTGCCAAGCAAAATCTCCGCAACAACAACAAGAACACAATTTTATTCCTCATAAACAACAACAAATAAAAATATTGCATAACATACTTAAATAGCTCCCCACCCCCCCCCCCCCCCACCCCGGCCAGACAACTCGAATCGCCGATTTTCACGGTTACATTTTGTAACGCCGTTAAGGTGAGCGGTATATAATCTAACGGATTATTATTAGACTTAATTGCATTTTAGCCCCTATTCTTCTTATTTATTTTTGGTTTTATGCAACTCTATTAATTAACTAATCAAGCTATAAATCTTTGTTATTATAGAGATAATCAAGATTAAATTTAATTAGTCAAGAAAAAAAAATGAGAGAGAGAGAGAGAGAGAGAGAGAGAGGAAGGAGAGCAAAACTTGAGAACGCGAGTGACAAAGCGATGTTCAAAAGAAGGGAGTCAAAAAGTCAATTGTGCGCGACTCATTTGCCCGCCCCCAACCCTTGCTTTTTATATTCTTGTAGTAATGACATTTTGGTCCTTAAACTTTTATACTTTCTCCGTAAAGATATAATTTACTCATTTATATCAATTAGGTCCTGATGACTGACTTTACCCTCATAATTTACTAGAGTGGGTAAGGTAGTAATACTAAGCATATCAAATAACTATAACAATTTGCATTCTAAACAATGATACAACTTTCGTAGAGTGAATGATAAATATTGCCATTTGTGAAATGATTAATTACCATTTTAAACAACGATAAATTATTTTTAACGATAAATTATATTATTTATATTTAGATATGTAAAATATATATATATATATTTAAACTTTAAAGAACATACGAAAATTTATTCATACAAACATGCAATAGGAATCTTGAAGGAAAAATTTGAAATGGCTTGGAAAATAATATACAAGCACCCTAAAGTTTTGTATGAAAGCATTTCCTAAGAATGTGAACATTATTATTTTTACTTGAAAAGCTGTATAGTAAGTAATAACCTCTATAAAATATTATTAAAACATAAGCAAGCAGTAAGACTTCTCGTTCGGTGTGAAGAGCGCATTATGTCACTTGGATTTGTCGCCATTATTAAACATAACAAATTTTGTTTAATAATTTGAATGGCAGATATGTCACCTCAAAAAGTGCATATAAATACAAGCTGCTCAGCCTGTAAATTGTTGCTAAATTGTGCCTTCGTTAACAAACTTTGCTTAATAATTTGATCAAAGGTATATAACTTCAAAAAGTGCATGTAAATGCAAGCTGCTCAGCCTGTAAATTGTTGCTAAATTGTGCCTTCATTATGTATGCTTTTGCACACAAGAAGATAATAACCATCCGGAACGAGCAAGCAAAAGTTTAAGTTCCTTTGGGAAGCACATATTACATCTCTGCCAATGGTGTAAACTGTGGCGTATAAACTAATTTTATTCTCTTGATTTGAAGATTCGTTTGGTATTCCAGTGGTCTCGAAACCCTTTCAGCTTTTGAAAAGTGGAATAAATTCTAATCCCCTTTATTCCCCATTTGTAAGATTATTCATCATCTTTTTTATCTGCAGGTTTTATTCTCAATAGCTTGATCCACGTCTTTCCTTGCACAGCAGCTTCTTGTACACAGTAAAAAGATAACAAGATTAGAACCTGTCAGGTATTTTAGAACTGCTGATCATGATGTGTTCTCTAGATTTAACTATTCAAGTTCTTGGCCTTTCCCCCAAGGCGACTATCGAAGAACTTAATACCTTCTTTTCGTACTGTGGAACTGTCGACAAAATTCAGCTCCACAGGTAAAGAAAATTTACCACTGTTCCATTAATTTGTTTGTTTTCTTCTTTTTCTTCCTATTTGTGCCATTTACGACGTATGTATGGTTATGTTTTTCTGGTGATTAATTAGCAGAAATAAAGACCTCTCACAGAAAGCTTTGGTGACATTTACGCAGCCATATGCATTTCAAACTGCCCTTCTTCTTAATGTAAGCAAGCAAAAAATTGAGGTTCCTGTTCTGTCAAGTAAGAATAAGCTTTAGTTTATTCTATCAGGATTACTGACAATCCTTTGCTGTTTGTTTTTAGAATGCTGTTTTTGCAGGCCAACAAATTCGTACATTGCCTGCAAAGGATTCAGCAGATTCTCTCATTTCGGACGAATTGACTAATGACACCAAGGTATTTCTCTTTTTCTTTTATCTTCCCTCCTTTCAATTATTTTCTTTATTGCTAGCTCTTAACATCTTTGTTAAACAAGGCATAACACATATCTGCTGTCTATTGAACAACAAGATGCATGGATTTATACTTCCAGCAATGCAAGAAATAGCTTCAAGGAGCAGTGAGGTATTGAAGAAGACGAAAGAAGAGATAGAGGAGAAGTACAAGCTATCAGAGAGAGGTAGACTTCTAATGGAGCAGACAAGATCACTAGTTTGTGATGCTAAGCAGGCTGCACAACATATTGGTGCTAAAATTGTGAACCATGATTATACTTCGACTGCTGCAAACTGGTGTTCTAGTGCACTTTATAAGGCTAATTTGTTAACTAAAAAGAGAGATAACCCTAACTCTAGGAAGAAGAAATGAAACCCTAACTCTTGGATTGGTAAGGCTCTGTCTATTTGAAGAAATTCAATTACTCAATTGAGATATGACTTGAAGAAATTGTTATCGATCATATCGTTGAGTTATTATCTAATAAAAATTTTTAAAATAGTTTTATTTTTGAACATATTTATCAATAAAACTAATTTAAAAAAAAAATCATTAAAATAATCATATTGATAAAATTAGAATAATTTTAAAGATTTATTTATCATATATTTATACAACATTATATATAATAAGAAAACATATAAAATTTATATAAATATTTTTAAAATTATAATTAGATAAATTATTTAAATATTATATTCTGGTTAAGTCACAAAATTTAATTTAATTTAATTCAAGTGTAAAATATTCGAATGAATATATTTCTTCTTATCAAATCATGAACATTTTTTTTATTATTAAGTAAAATATCTTTAGTATTCATTAATTTAAAAAAATTATAATAAAATATTTATTATCTATTAGTTATTGCAAATTTAATTCCTAAAGTAGATGGCTTAATTTGACTAATAATACGTGTAAATATATTGTTATGCAAATTCATTTATATATAAAAAAAATGCTACATGGTTATATTATTACCATGTATTATGCATTCTTATACAAATAAAATTAAATAAATAATTTACGTAAAATATGTGATAATAATATAAAATTTTTACAGAAAATTTATATGAGATTCCATCTTTGGCTGATGATAAAATCAAATAACAAGTTTTTATTAAAATATAAAGTCAAAATTAGTCATCCCAAAACCTAATCTTTACCCTCCCAGGCCTCCACTACTTAAAAGTGTCAAAATTAGAGAACGATAATAAAATTAAATATATTAAGCAAAATAACTATAAAGCATTTAATTAATTAATTTTATATATACATACATAGACAAAGGAGTTGGCCTATTTTGACTCCGAGAAAACATGTAAAAGGGACTTCTCTTTCCTTTATTCTAGTTTTTCATAGCTTGAAGCTGTGGTACTTTGACTGTGACAAGCCAGCCACTCGTAATCTAAACTATATTTCAATTAGAAAATCGAGCAAGTTAATTTAGTATAGGCAGAAATTGTTACAGCTAAACAATATCATTGCATTGTTGATTATTGCTTTGTCCTAGAACATTATTCTGGGGACATCACAGCACGTGTGATTCAGCTCTAAAACTGTATTTTAATTAGAAAATCCAGAACCTGGAGATACGCACGAGATACTCACGTTTGTATAGAAGTAAGCTGAGCATAATAGCAGAAGCAACTGAGCTGGAATTTCTACTAAAAAATAGCACGTCATAGTTGATTTTCTTATTTTGTCGAGACACGAACCTGATTCAATTCTGAAAGTTTACTTGAATGGAAAGATCAAGGACCTGGTAATACGTATATAAGTAGGTTGAGCGCAATAAGAGAAGCACCTGGGCTGGAGAAACATAGAATACTTCCCAATATTTCTGAGTTTCAGAAAGCTAAAGAAAATGAGCAGTCAATCTTCTTCTCTTCCAGTCGATTTTGTGCTGAATTTCTCTACTTCCTCCTTGCATGCTTTGAATGGACTTAGTTTATTTTTAATCATCTTTGTCGCCTGGTTCATCTCTGGTTTGTCTCCTTGATTAATTGATAAGCTACTTAATTCTACGCTAGTGTAAAAATTTCTTGCTGACACTTGTATTATGCATCTACTTGCAGGATTGTCACAGACAAAATCAAAAATGGATAGATTGCTAATGTGCTGGTGGGCTCTCACCGGTCTTATTCACGTATTTCAGGAGGGTTATTATGTTTTCACCCCGGATCTGTTTAACGACAATTCTCCTAATTTTATGGCTGAACTTTGTAAGTACAAATGCAATGCACATCGATTTATATGTATTATAATGGGATATAAAATGAAACAAAAGGCCGATGACTTGCAGGGAAAGAATATAGCAAAGGAGATTCGAGATATGCAACAAGACATACTTCAGTTCTCGGTATCGAAGCAATGGCTTCAGTTGTTTTGGGACCTCTCAGTCTTCTAGCAGCGTAAGACTTTGTTAAAAGAAAAACTTCTAGTTTTGTATCTGAATAATAATAATAGATCAATATTTTCTGACTGTGAACACAAACTCGGCTGCTGCTGCAGGTATGCTTTATTTAGAGGAAAATCATACCACTACATTCTTCAGTTTGCAGTTTCTATTGCACAACTCTACGGGGCTTGTCAATATTTCTTAACTGCTTTCCTGGAAGGAGATAACTTTGCTTCTACTCCATATTTTTACTGGGCCTACTATGTTGGACAAAGTAGCATCTGGATTATAGTTCCCACACTAATAGCTATACGGTATTGGAAAAAAATTAATGCAATATGCCAACTCCAAGATAAGAAAAATAAAAGCAAAGTTCGCTGAAGTAGACACGCTAATTTTAGACCAATTTCATCTTCTGGCATGGCTTGGATCTGATCAGTATGTTTTCAGTTTACTATGCACTTTTATTGTGCAGTTTCACGATTTGTATCTTTGCCCTTAATGGCATGGGCAATTGCCTCGAAAAACATACTGAGAATTAAATAAAGATCGTGTCTTTCTTTACAAATTGGAGGCAGGTGCCTGCTCACAATTTGTTTAATCTTTTATAAAATTATTTCACCATATGGCTATATCTTCTTAGACTGCTGTATGGGTTAGTTTGCAGAAACCTTGGGGTATTATGTCTTTATAATAAAATAACTGTACAAATTAAAATACTATAGGCATCTTTTAGATTTAGTCTTTTGAGGGGAAAAGAAAAGGGTTGATGGAGAGCCGGAGAATAAATTAACTAGTCTGCTTAATCATCGTCAATTCAGGCCTAAATAATTTTTGGCCAACGTCTGCAACTACAAACAACTTCCAAAGAACGAAAGCTCAGGTATTCTTTTCCATCTATCCTTCGCTGTCCCCTTTAATTTGCTACTGCCAGATTTTCTTTTCTTTTAATTTTTTTTCCTTCGCACCTTCGGACGAACCTCTCCAAGAATAACAATACCTAAATTCAACAAAAAATCTAAAATCGTTTTACGATCAGATTTAAATAGAACCTTAACCCATTGTTTATAAAAAAACAAGAACTTCGTTATAATATACACGTTACAAATAATTATAGAAGTCCGTTTAATAAGTCACTGATGAACGCCACAAAAATAATTTTTGATAAGTTCGAATAATTTTTCAAAAAATGAAAAAGAAAATAACTCTTAATTTTTTGACTAATAAATTTTGGTTTCTTATTATTCAAAAGTGTCTATTTATAGACTAAATTATTATAAGGCAAGTTTTTAAAAAATACCTTAATTATAGGTTATCTTAATTAAGGTTAAAATAATATCTCCTATTTATTTAAAATAGAAAAGAAAATAATCAGTTAATTAAATGGCTCTACATGCTAAAATTAAACAAGAAAAATTGACTAATTAAATAACCTTACAAATGACTTTAAATACTCCTAAACATGTCAATTTTACTTGTTAAAATCAAGTTTTGATTTGTCTTGATTTTTCTAAAACTTGAATCATGCTAATCTATTTTTGCTGGATATGTGAACCAAGTTCAATAAGTTTTCACTAATTTAATTGATTCTAAACTTATTGAATCAACTCGTTAAATGCATTTTTGAACTTTTTTACTTGTGCTCTCGTAACCGGACCAATCAGAATTTAATTTATATCATTCATTTTTTCTTGAAAAGGATTTGTTCTCAAATCATTACCTACATCAGAAGGACTCAAATCAGCAATATTAAAAGTAGTACTTATATTGTACTCATTCGATAAATCTAGTTTGTAAGTATTGTCATTAATACGCTTTAAAACTTGAAAAGAGCTATCTCCTCTTGAAAATAATTTGGAATACTTTTACGTCGGAAATCTCTTTGCTCGTATACAATCAAACACAATCTTCTGGTTCAAAAACCAGCTTGCAATGCTCCCTTATTGGCTTGTTTTGCATACTGCTATGTTCTTCATTCAATATTGAGTCTTGCCTTCTTACGAATCTACCTAACAAATTCAGTTTTCTTTTTACCATCTAAATTAACTCGCTCAATCATGAGTAAATGAGATAAATTCAATGAAATTAATGGATTAAATCTATATACAATTTCACATAAAGAAAATTTAGTAGCAGAATAAACAGTACGATTATAAACAAATTCAACATATGGTAAATAATCTTCCCAAATTTTAATGTTCTTTCTAATAACAGCCCTTAACAAAATAGACAAAGTCTTATTTACTACTTCGGTTTGACCATTAGTTTGTAGGTGACAAGTAGTAGAAAATAATAACTTAGTACCTAACTTACACCACAAAATTTTTCAAAAGTAACTTAAAAAACTTAGTGTTTCTATTTGAAACAATCATTCTAGGCATGCCATATAATCTCACAATCTCTCTAAAGAAGAAATCAGCAACATGTGAAGCATCATCCGTTTTGTGATATGGAATAAAATGTGTCATTTTAGAAAATCTATCCACAACCATAAAAATTGAATTTCTATCACGTTTACTCCTAAGCAATCTTAATACAAATTCTCTCAACATTTCTTTTCATGTGTGGTCAAAAGAAGTGTTTTTGTAAAACAGTTATTGTTTTAGCTATTTCAAAATGTCTCATCAATCCTCCACCATGTGATTCTCTAACTAATAAATCACGTACGAAACAATTCGATATACACAACTTAACTTTTCGAAATAAAAATCTTCATGTCTAAAGTACTTATTATTGGGGGTCTTTTTACAAACTCTATACTCTTTACTAAAGTCAATGTCTGAAGGATAGATTTTTTTAATATGTTCAAAATCAAACAATTTAGCATCAAGAGTAGAGAGTAATGCGTACCTGCGAGAGAGTGCATCTGCAACCACATTCTTCTTACCTTACTTATATCGGATGATGTATGAAAACGTCTCAATAAACTCCACCCAACTAGCATGTCTATTGTTCAAATTATGTTGTCCTTTCAAGTGTCTTAATGATTCGTGATCAGTGTGAATTACGAACTCTTTGGATCAAAGGTAATGCTGCCATGTTTTCAAAACTTGAACCAATATGTACAATTTCTCATCATAAGTTGAGTAGTTTAAAACTGCTCCACTTAGCTTTTCACTGAAGTACGCAATCAGTAATCCTTCTTGCATAAGCACAGTGCCAATACTTATACCGGAAGTATCATATTTGATCTCAAATATTTTATTAAAGTTATGTAAAATTAATAAGGGTGCGTTTGTCAATTCTTGCTTGATGAGTTGAAACACCTTCTCTTGCTCTTTACCCCACTTGAAACTAATGTTTTTCTTTATTACCTTAGTGAACAATGCGGCCGAAGTACTAAAGACTTTCACAAACAGTCAGTAAAAACTAATGAGTCCATGAAAACTCCATACATTACCATGCTTGTGGGACTCGACCATTCTTAAATTGCATGAAGCTTCTCCTCATCAACCTGTATTTTTTGTGCATTCACAATAAAACAAAGAAACATAAACTTATCAGTACAAAAAGTGCATTTCTTTAAGTTAACAAATAATTTATCCGTTTTAAGTATATCTAACACTGATTTTAAATGCATAATATATTTATCCAAGTTTTGCTGTAAATAAGAATATCATCAAAATAAACAATGACAAATATGACTATGAATGCATGCAATACATAGTTCATTAATATAAATCGTATTTTATTTTAAAGGCGGTGTTCCATTCATTGCCCTCTTTCATGCGTATTTGATAATATCTACTTTTCAAATCAGTTTTTGAAAACACATAAGTTTCATACAGTTTATTTAACATGTCGTCTAAAATTTATGACTTTTATCCCTCTAATGCTCTCACTACTTTTACTTTTTTCTATTCAATATTTTTTTTTTGGTTTTTTTCAAACTAACAAATAATAATTAAAAATTTCTTACAACAATTCTTTAAAACTCACTACGGCAAAATAAAGGCTGAAAAATAAGATTGTGTTATGAATTTTAAAAGTTTTAATTTCT